>JBBPUG010000785.1:0-15714 GCA_038094535.1 Tubosaeta aff. alveolata | reverse complement strand
GTATGTTTCATCTTTATTATTCTTCCATTCTGCCACACTTTGTGTGTGCCTCATGTTTCTCTTATCTTGGCTGTGTCCACAGCTTTACATGCCTTTACCTTATGTTTCTCATTTCCATGCTGTGCATGGCTATGCATTCTTATCTCTAGGGTGTAGGGTATGCCATATTAGTGACTCATCAGTAGATTCAGTCACAACATATACATACAGTAGAAGTAGTATATAAAGCCAGAGTGGCTTGCTGGGATTCCTCCCTAGTCAAGTTCACTTTGGAGTTCCTCCTTCATTGGTGTGTTCTCTGAGTGATTTCCCTCACTCTTGGCAAAGGTTGCCGCTACGCTGAAGTCTTCATGTTTGAACTACGGATGTTGACGTCTATGGTTTCACTCCTTTGAAGTCATTTCAACTCCACTGTTGTCTGAGATGAGAATATTGGTGTTGCCTTGATGTGCTGTATGTTGTAAGGAACACCTGAGTCACGAGATTGATGACATGTGCCATACAACTAAACTGCAATTAGTAATTAGCCATGATAAGCAAAACTGACTTACTGTAATAGCTGCTTTGCCCCATCAAAGGGTTTACCCATCTCAGATGTCAGAAGGCATGCAAATTCAGTCATCATTGAAACAACTTCAAACTAGTGAAACTGTTGACTTCAAAGAGGTGGCAACCTTTGCCAAGAAAGATGGAATCACAAGGAGTATAAAGGAATACTCCAAGTGAACTTGACTGGGGAGACATCCCAGGCAAGCCCTTGGCCTTTATATACTATCCATACTGTTTGTACATGTTGTGACCTAATCTACCAATGAGTCACTAATATGGAATACCCTAAACCCTAGAGATAAGAGTCATAGCCATGCACTGCATGGAATGAAGAACATGAGTAAAACACATGTAAGGCTGTGGACACAGCCAAGATAAGAGTCATGAGGCACACATGAAGTGTGGCAGAATGGAAGAAACAGAAATGAAAAGATAAAACATGTTTCATTGAAATGAAAGTGAGTTATAGATCGGATTGGGTATGTGTTAGCACTTAAGGCACAGCATGGCTATAACACATATCAAGTCAGCACTTACTGCATAGCATGGCTGTGACCCTTGATAAGATCCTGTCATGATAAGATAAAGAAAAAGATGAAAGTGTAAAGGTAAAAATATGAGACTGTAACAATCATGGTGTCATTGTTGCTCATGTTGTTGCAGGTGACATATCCAACCTAACTAGATAGTGAGAAGGTGTGAGTGGACTGAGTAGATGAATCACGCACCCTATGCGTTATACCCAGGTGCTTAACCACTTTGTACAGTGCCTGCCTGAGATACAACCCATTATGTGCATTGTTGAGCTGGATAAGTGTGATAAGTCCTATTTGAAGGGCCCATATATAGGGTATGTTCTCTTTGATCCATGATGTAGTAATAGCAAAGTAGCCATCACAGTTTGATGCTTGCCATGCATCACAGGTGAGGTTGATATGACCTTGGGTGTTCTGGCTCTATTATGCACTGTGTTAGTTGAGCATTACATAGGTGTATGTACATACCAATAGTTTCTTTTTAAGTGCAAGGAAGTTGACCTTGAATTTCTTGATGATGAGTTCATGCATCATAGTGTGTCCTGGGACCTTGATCTTGTTTGGAGCATGAACAACAATGTTGAGGAGTTGTTGGAACATTGGATGTTCCATACACTGGATCGGCTTGTAGTGTTGTTTGTTAGCACATTAGTAATTTGTGGTATGAAATATACACCTGATCCATTGCAACAAGCCACTCAATAGCAGCATTGCAAAAGGCTAAATCTGAATATTGAACAATTTTGTCCACTGGCACAAGATGGTCATCAAGGGACGGCTGCCAGGAGAGGGATGAAGTGGTGTTGCACTGATGAACTTCCTTATCTTAGTGACATTTAGCATCCATGAGTAACATTGATGTGAATCCATTGTCAGCAGCCCACTTGCAATACAATTTGCTGTGGGCTGATTGCTGGTGACATTGTAGTGTGGTTGCTTGGTTGATAATAGTGACACATTTCTTGAGTTGTTTGCTAGTACATAGATAGTTAATGAAGATTTCAAAATTTACAGAGGAGGCAATGTGTATGCACCTGCAAGTGTTACAATCTCGAACCTTCCTGCCACTTGGGTTGGGATATGGAACAGAGAAATGTGCATTGATATCTTAAGTGTGCTCAGCCTGTCCCTGCTTGATCAGCTCATCCACATTGATGACTTCTATATCCCTGAGTAGGCTATCAGGTCCAGTAGAGGGCCCATCTGTAGTGGACCCATTGAGTTGTGCATGGTCCATTTGATGCCCTAAAATCCATCATATCAGACAGAATCAAATTAAATCAAGCCATACCTTTCAAGTTCTTCTTTTTTGAGGGGCCCTCAGCTTCAGAAAGAGGTGGCATCATGGACTCTGCAAATCCGTCTTGTGCCCACCTTGCTGTTACCTGCCAGTGGCACACTGGTGCTTGCCACATGAGCTCTCTGGTGAGAAGAAAGCTCCAATTCAGCAGCATTATCAGCACATGTTACACATGCAGAAGCTGTGGCATTATGTCTGGGCCAGCACAGCTGTTTTTTGGTGTTGGACATAAGATATTTAATAACAGTGAATAAGTGATTGAACCTGATTGGTGGAAGAGATGAAACACAAATAAGTTTTCATGCCTACATACCATTTATAGTGAACGGCTACTTCTAGCATGAGGTGCCACTTGATTTCTCATGGCTTCAGGGCTTCTGGGGCCTAGCTCAGCCAAGCTTGTGGCTTCTTGAAATGTCAAGCCAGGCTTCAAGCTGCACCAAGCCCCTAACATGGCCTGGCCTAGCCAGACTTTTTGGGGCTCAGCTTCATTGGCTCAGGGCTTTTGGGCCAGGCTGTGGCATCACTACATGCAGGAGGCATGACCATGCATGCTACCACCACCCATGGGACAACAAGAAGAGAAAGAACTAAGAAGAAGGTTCAGAGAAGTATACATGGAATGAAGAAGAAAAGAATCATAACAACAACCCTCAGTGTTAGAACAATTCCCAAACAATCACACAAGGTGACTTAAAGTGAGACATGAACTCGAGCAATGAATAGATATTCTAAACTTAGGGAAATACAAGTGCTACTTGACTAATATATATATACTACTATACATAAGGTAACCATGAGGTATGAAGTCATAGTGATGTAATGATGATGTCATAGGTGAAAATTCTTACATTGCCCCTTTTTAAGACTGACTGTCCACAGGTGGGAAATCAAACATGGAATCATCAAACCTTTGAAACCGCTTTCAGAATTTAAGAAAATTGGAATCAGAAAACATAGCAGATGGGATTGGAAGAGGAGTGTAAAGACAAATTGGACAATTGCAAGATTCATCAGCTTGTCATAATTGTAGAGTTTTAGTAGGGCATATGGCAGTAGGATGTTTTCAATGAAATTCTTGAATCTTTTCTTGTGCCTTATCTAATCTTGTTGCTGAAATCCATTCACTATCTTTGCGAGGAGTACTTTTCCAATGTACATGATATTCTAGTTTTCCTCAATACTCACATGATCCCAAAATGGATTCAACTTCTTGTTCTTTTACTCTATGAATCAGATCAGGAAGTGGTGTGGGTGGCTCTTTTTGTTGGGAAAAGAGTTTGGCTGGTTTATAAGAATGCAAAAGACATTCATTAAAGACAGGATGAATTCCTTGCCATTTCGGGTCCAATTTGAGTTTATATGTGGATGACCCTACTTTTGCAAGTACTTTGAATGGTCTGTACTATTGATCATGTAATTTTTGAGATGGACAATTAGATCGAATGTTTGTTGCATCCAACAACACTAAATCCCCTTTTTTGTATTCTACTGAAGGTTTAACTTCCCAATCATGATATTGTTTCATGTCTACTACTGTGTGTTCTAAAGACTCTTTGGCAAGATGGAACATTCCCTCCATCATATCAATGAACTCTTTGACTGTTTCATTTCAGACTTGTTTGCAATGTTCTCCTCTGATATTGGGTTGTTGTCCATAATTTAACATAAATGGTGAATACCCTGTGCTCATTGTGATGTTTTGGTTATGAGCAAATTCAGCAAGGGCTAACCATTCAACCCAATTGTTTTGAGGGTGGTTTGTGTACAATCACAAATATTGTTCTACAGTTGCATTATATCTCTCAGTTTGTCCATAGGTTTGTGGATGGTATGCAGTTGACAGATTTCCTTCAATTTGTAGAAGAGTATACAATGCTTCCATGATGAAACAAATTGTGGTCTTTGATCCAAAATGATCTTTTGTGGTATATCATGAAGTTTGAAAATGTGATCTCTGAAAATGGTGGCTACTCCTTTGGCAGTGATTTTAGTAGTAATAGAGAATAGCCTGATCATCTTTGAAAACTGATCCACCACTGTTAATAAAGCATTTTTTCCTTGTAATATGGGTAATGGACCAATTATATCAACAGAGATTATTTCCCATGGAGTTTGTGGTATTTCATTCAGATGAAGTGGTGATCTCAGACCTTGGGTATGGACTTTGGTTTTCTGGCATTTGTCACATCCTTCTATGTACTTTTTGATGTCTTTCTGTAGAGTTGGCCAGTAATACTTAGATCTGATGAGATCAACCATTCGTCGTTCACTGGGATGTCCTGCAATAGAATGATTGTGATTTTCTAAAAGGATTCGCTCTCTCAATTTCTCGTTTTTAGGTATATATAACAAATCCTTCCAGAACAACACCTTTTCTTTTTCTTTCCAATTTTCATTGTTTCTTTCTACTCCTTTCCTCACAAACTTTTCCCTTTTGTGTTGTAATTTGGTAACCAGAACTTCTATACTATCTTCATTGACCAAGCACACAGCAGCCTATACTGGAGAAAATACTTGTTCTGGTAAAATGGTGACTTGTTTGTTATCATCTACCCCCTTTTCAAAGTCTGGCCTCCAGGACAGAGGATCCACTGGATTGGTCTTGCCAGATCAATGAGTGAGAGTAAAATGATACTCTTGTAATAATTGGAGCCATCATGCTTGGCGTCATGAGAGATCCTGAGGTTTAGTGAAATAGGTGAGGTTTTGGTGGTCTATAAGGATCTCAAATGGTTGTGCAGCATCCAAAAGGTAGTATCACCATTCCTTTAATGCAAATATGATTGCAGCCATCTCAAGTTTAGCTGTGTGGTAATTTCATTCAGTATCAGCAAGGGATCTCAAAATGAATGCAATAGGATGCCAGCAATTGTTTTGTTTTTGAGTAAGCACAGCACCAAGGCCAACACCAGATTCATCGGTTTCAACTTGGAATTGATTGATGTTAGTCAGCATGGCAAGGGCAGGGGTGGATGTGATTGTTTGTTTCAACTGCTAAAAAGCTTGTTGACATTGGGAGGTCCAATCCAATTCTTTCTTTTCAAAGGTTAACACATTTAATGGTCAAGCAATTTGAGCAAAGTTGGCAACAGTAAAAGTTGAGGAAACTGAGGAAACCTCAAAGTTCTTTTCAGTTAGATGGAACAGACCAGGATGTGATAGTGGACACTTTGGTAGGATCCATGTGTACTTCATGTTTGCTTACAACAAATCCCAGATATTTCATAGAAGTTTGTTTGAACTCACATTTTGTGTGTTTAAGGTAGAGTTTATTGTCTCATAATATTTGTAAGACCTCATTCATAATGATGTGATGTTCTTTGATTGTCTCCATAAAAATCATGATGTCATCCATATATGTAGATCACAACTTTCCCTCAATTTATAAGGTCTCAGAATGGATGATTCATCATGGTTTGAAATATAGTGGGTGAATTTGTCAATCTGAAGAACATAACTAATGGTTTGAACAGTTCTCTATTGGTACAAAAAGCTGCTTTCTATTCATCTCCCTCTTTCATTCGTATGTTGTTATAACCCCACCGTATGTCTAGCTTGGTGAAGTATTTGGCCTGTTTGAGTTTATCAATTAACTTGGAAATCAACGGCAACAGACATCAGTTGTGAACAGTAATAGCATTTAATTTCTGGTAATCTTGTACAGGCTAAAGACGTCCATCCTTTTTTTTATAAAGAAAAAGGCTGATGTGAAGGGTGATTTAGAAGGTTGAATGAGTCCTGATTTCAGATTCTCCTCCAAAAACACATTCAATTCTTTTTGTTTGTTGACCATGAGATTGTACGTTTTACAATCAATCATATGATTCCCAGGTAATAATTTGACTGCATGATCCCATGGTCGTTTCAGCGGCAATTCATCAAAGTTTTCTTTATCAAATACATTGTGATACTGATGGTAACATTCTGGCACAACATCTTCAAACATTTGTTTCTGTTTACTCTTATTGGCCTCAATTTCTAAATCTGTAGACATTGTTCCCAAATAGATCTTGAGGTCAATTTTGAAGAGGTGTTTGCCTTCATCAGCATCAGATTCATTTCCATCATTGTCCTCATCTTCATAGGCTATGAGATCTGATACTAATATATCTATCAAGGTAAATTTTATTGTTTTTTCAGTCCAGTTGATCATTGGATTATATTTCTTTAGCCAATCAAAGCTGAGAAATATTGGATGAGTTGAGAGACATGTTATTGCTAGAGCCAATTGCTCTGCATGTCCCTGAACAACCAGTTCAAGCATAACAAACTTTTTGATCTCACTGTGTAAATTTTTGGTTCCATCTGCATTGTATATAGGGATCAGTATTGGGAGATTGTACATCTTTATTTGATTTTCTGCTACAAGCTCTTGGTCTATCAAGGATCCACTACATTCTGAGTCAATCAGGGCTATAGCCTTTTTGGTTTCTCCATTGGGCATTTGTATTTCTACTGAAGTTTCTAAGGAATCAGTCAATCATTTTCGTTTTACAAATCAGGGTTTATATTGCATATCTTGCAAAACAAAATGTGTTTTGATTGGTGATAATTGTTTTATTTGATCAATGAATTCCTTATCTACCTCTTGTGTTCTGGTTTTGTGAACAAATGCCCTTATGTGTTGGATACTCCAGTCAATGTCACCACTACCAATTGTTTCTTGAATCCAGGGAATAGACCAAGGATCAACTGTGTAGGACCATTGACGTTTACCATTGTTTCCTTTTGTTTGGAGAGTTGTTTGTCTGGAAAGCACAGCATCATCAACAGACTCACCTGGGTGCTTAGCAGCCTTATGGGTCTTTTCTTGGGAAATTCTTCCAGTTGAACTGAAATCTTTTTGACCCCACTTGATATCATCAAGTTCCGTTATGTTACGCTTGGCCCAGGTAAGGTCAAGCATAGCCTCAAGGGTCAAGGGTTCTAGGTAGTCACTTGTCTTTGCAATGAGAGCACTGCCTTTCACTGCAGTGGGATCAAAGGGGGTCAAGAGTTCGAGGAGCACCTCTAGTTTAGAGGAAGATGCAAGTTCTCTGAAAAGAGCACAAGAGAGATGATGAAAGTTCAAGGTCAAGATTGAGAAGGTCTAACTTAGGGTACAGGGTCTGTACTCAAAGGTTTATATACTAAGTAGAACAAACAAAGGTAAACATAGAGCGAGTCATAAGTTGTAAGATGAATGAGTCACATCATGTGAGAAAGATAGAAGAATGAGTCATGAAGGAGTAAGCCTGATGACGAGCAAGTGTAATGGAGTTGGATGGGTGAGTCATCAGGGAAAAGAAACGTGTCCATGTACACAAATGTCCAAAAAGAGAAGCACAGGAAAGAAAATGTAACATTACCCCTGTACTAGACTCAAAGCTCTGATGAAGACACTTCAATAGTCATCCCTGGTAGGGGATCCAGTGATGTTGTCCCAAGTAGTCTGATCCCAGATGTCTTCATGGTCTGCAGGAGAAGGAGGGTGAGGAGAAGCACTGTGATGACAGTTATGACAAGAGGGTCTCCCTCCAGTGGTGATGCGAGCAGTTCATCTTCCCCGATGGGTAGATGAGGTAGAGGATCTGGAAGATGCTGGAGGAGAGGACAGACTGGGGGATGTTCTAGGACTGAACGTAGTAGCCCCTCGAACAATGTGAGGACGGTTGGCTTGGATATGACCAGGGCAAGTGTGAAGACAGAAGGGGCATTGATATTCTGGACAGTCAATATGATGGTGCCCCAAGCACTTGCAAGAAAAGCATGCTCTAGAATACCTTGGGTCTTCTGGCCTTAGGGGACAGTCTCGGATACCTTTCCTTCTAACATGTTTCCTAGCCATAATGGCTCTGAAGATAGCGCTTTCTTCAGCAGTCAGAGGAGCAGAGGAAGCCTTAGGCATGGGAGGAGTAGGAACAGGTTGTGGGACAGGAGGAGGTATGGGTTGAGGAGGAGAAGATGGCACAGAAGTCTCTAGTAGGTGTTGTTGAGAAGCAGCTAGTTCCCAGAGGTATCGTCGCAGGTCTTTACAGAACTCATTGTATCCCATTTGGAAAGCTAGGGCTGCAGCAGAATGACAGATAGTGGCCAGAATGGCCCAGGCACAAGTGACTGCACTGTTTGGCCAGCTAGGAGATCCTAGATCAATGATGGAGAGGAGTTCGTTCTGTTGGAGGATGAAGGTGAGAGTGGCAAATGGGGAGTCAAGGTCTATATAGTGCTTAATGGGACTGGCCAGCCGAGGGTCATTGATGTACTCCAGGAGGATGGTCTTATAAGTCTGTGAAGGTTCTGTGATACAAAGCTGGTGGGCATAAATGAGGACATTGACCAAAACTATAGCAGAGGGGTCAAGGGATCTGGCAGGCAGAGGAGCAGGGACATTGTTTTCAGTAGCAAGGGATATATGCCAAACACAAGATTGCAAGGGGGGTAGCATTGGAGAGCTGGGAGTCTCAGGAGTGGGAGTGACAAAGAACAAGGGTAGTTCAAAGTTGTCAGGGGAGTAAAGTTTGGGGGTGACAGCTGGAACGTTGTAGATGTCTGCAATGCCCAGAGAGGGTGAGAGTACTAAAGTAGAAATGGACAATAAAGAAGGAGAAGAAATGGAATCAGCTAGGGTGGTAGAAGAAGCCATGGAGGAAATGGAGGCAAGGCAAGGACAAGGGTATTCAATAGCCATAGGTTTATCTTTTATGAGTGCAAGCAGTAGGAGGAGAAGGAGTATGAGAAGGAAAATCTGAAGGGTGAAGTCTTTTATATTCATCCAGGGCAGACTTGGCATTTTTCAAGTTCCATTCAGGTTGCCAAGAGTCTTCTTCAGCAGTGTACCCTTTCCATCGGATCAGGTACCAGCAAGCTGTTGGTCTTCTGTGGTGTGGTAATATCCACTCCACCTCCCATTCTTCTTCACCATTAATCAACTGTGGAGGTGGAGCTAGGAAGTTTGGACTGTGAATGGCGTTTTTGTGATAGGGAGATAAGAGGGAAGCATGGAACATGGGGTGAATTTTCCACATTTTAGGGAGGCGGAGTTGGTAGACAATTGGGGAGAGAACTTTAATGACTTCAAAGGGTCCTTCTTTCTTGGGGGCAAATTTCATGTTGGCAACAGAGTGTTTCAGGTTCCTGGCTTTCAGCCATACCTTGTCTTCTTTGGTAAAGGGAACAAACTTCTGATGAGTATGGGAGGCCATGACTTGTCGTGCCAGTTCATGTGCCACTAGTGCTTCATCTCTAGCAGCAGAGAGTTCTTTAATGTGAGATTCTACTGCAGGAATGTTGGCTTCAGAAATAACTGTGGGAAGGGCACATGGTTCAAAGCCAAGCATGAGGAAGAATTGGGATTTGTTGGTGACAGAGTGAGGGCGGTGATTGTGTGTGAACTTAGCATGGGGAATCATTTCAGACCATGAGGTAGGGTTGTTTCCACAGAAGATTCTCAGATAGGTTTCCATTTCTTGATTGACATGTTCAGTCTCTCCATTGGACTCAGGATGATACACAGTGGGTAGGGAAAGGTCATAGTTCAGAAGTTGTCCAAGTTCTTTGGCGAATGCAGATGCAAATTGTGGTCCATGATCAGAGATGATTTTGTCATAGAGGCTAAAATGGAGGTATACTTTGTGGAAAAAAAGGGTAGCAATCCCTTCAGCAGTAGCGGTTTTCTTAGTGGGGCAAAGAATTACCCCCTTTGTAAGCCCGTGGTCAACCAGCAGTGGCATGATCATGAGACCATTCCAGAATGGAATGTTGAAGGGTATCATTGGGGGGAACATAGATCTGTCCTTTGTAAGTGAGGATGCCACCATCATACTTCCAGTCAACCATCTGATGGTAGATGGCAGCAGGTAGGTCTGGGGAAAGGGAAAGGACTTTGGTTTTAACAAGGGGGCCATTGGCAGAGGCAGAGGTGATGTGCTGAGTAAGGGTGGCATTGACAAGATTTACGAAGAGTGATGGTGGTAGGAGGGTAACTCCTTCATTGTTGGAGGTATCTGAGGAGAACAATTTAGGTTGACAAGATAGAGCATTGGGACCAGCAAGGAGTTTTCCAGGGACATGAATGATTTTGAGGTCAAAGTCAGCAAGATCAAGGAGCCATCTGGCTTGTAGTTGGTTAAGGTTTTGGGGAGCATGGAAATAGAGTAGGTTTTTATAATCAGTGAAGACTCGGACTGGGAACAGGGATCTATGAAGGTAGTGTTGCCAGGTTTTCAGAGCATAGATGATTGTGAGGAGTTCATGATCATAGATATCATAGTTCCATTCAGTGGACGAGAAGAACATAGACATGTAGGAACAGGTGTGCCAGTCACCATTAGAGTTGGTTTGAAGGAGTATCACTGAAACGACTTCAAACCAGCAAAGATGTAAACTTCAAGAGGTGGCAACCTTTTCCAAGAAGAGAGGAAATCACAAGGAGGTTTGAAGGAGAACTCCAAGTGAACTTGACTAGGGAGACATCCCAGGCAAGCCCTTGGTCTTTATATACTACTCATACTGTATGTACATGTTATGACCTAATCTACTGATGAGTCACTAATATGGAATACCCTAAACCCTAGAGATAAGCGGCATAGCCATACACAGCACGGAAATGAAGAACATAAGTGAAACACATGTAAGGCTGTGGACACAGCCAAGATAAGAGACATGAGTCACACACGAGGTGTGGCAGAATGGAAGAGACAGAAATGAAAGGATGAAACATGTTTGAAGTAAATGAAATGAGTCATAGATTGGATTGGGTATGTGTCAGCACTTAAGGCACAGCCTGGCTATAACATGTATCAAGTCAGCACTTACTGCATAGCATGGCTGTGACCCTTGATAAGATCCTGTCATGATAAGATAAAGAAAAAGATGAAAGTGTAAAGGTGAAATAATGAGACTGTAACAATCACGCTGGATGTGAACTTTGAGGCATCAGTGGTGATTGCAAACAACAAAGTGGGGTCGGGTAGTTGGAGGACAGGCTTCAACAGGAAGAGTTCTTTGAGGGATTTGAAGGACTGCTGGCAAGTGGGGGTCCAGGACCAAGGGTGGTCCTTTTTGATGAGGTTAATGAGGGGAAGAGCTATGGAGGAGTAGTCTGGGATGAAGTAACGGTAGAAGTTGGCAAAGCCTAGGAATGACCAAACTTCCTTCAACTTGGTGGGGGTAGGCCACTTTGCAATGCCATCGAGTTTCACTGGGTCCATGGCTAGCTGTCCAGGTTGGACAATCATTCCAAGGTATTCTACTTCAGAAGTGGCAAACTGGCATTTCTCCAGCTTAAGATGTAGGTCAAGCTCAGTCATGCGCTGGAGCACCCATTTGGTGCATTCTGTGTGGGTTTGTTTGTTGGGAGAGAAGATCAAGAGGTCATCCATATAGATGACTAGCCATCCTTCAGCGATCATGTCACAAAATGAGTCATTCATGAACCATTGAAAGGTTGCTGGGGAATTAGTGAGTCCAAAAAACATCACCGTTGGTTCATAGAGTTCTTTGTGGGTGATGAAGGTGGCTTTCCATTGGTGACCATTTTTGATGTGGACATTGTTGTATCCCTATTGGATGTTGAACTTGGTAAAGACCTTAGCATCTTTGAGTTTGTCAATGAGATCAGAGATCAAGGGCAAGAGGTATGCATATCAAACTGTGTGTTCATTTAGGTAGTGGTAGTCTTGGCAAGGGCGAAGCTTGCCATCCTTCTTTTTGACAAAGAAGAAGGAGGAAGCTTGAGGGGAGTTTGATGGATGGATCTTTCCAGCTTTGAGGTTTTCTTCCAAAGAGTCCTCAGTAACCTTTCATTCATTGGGGGATAGGGGGAAGACTTTACTGATTTTTGGAACAAAGGCGTCATCTAGGTTTATCTTATGATCATAAGGTCGGGAAGGAGGAACATGGTCTGCTGCTTCCTTAGTGAACATGGACTGGTATTTGGAGTACTCAGGCAGAAGGGTGGTCTTTGGTTTGGCTGCTTCAGCAGCCATGGCCAGTTCAGTAGCAGTGGTAAGATAGGCTACAGTAGTATTTGGGAGGAAGCATGATCCACAACGGATGATTCAGTGGAGGGTTCAGTTGTCTAAGGCTCTTTGGATATACTGTGGTTTGGTTTCCTTGTCTAGGAAATCATAGAGTCGTCCATCATAGACAGTGTCAATGTGGTGGTGTTGATATGGGGTCAGAGGAAGGTCTGAAGAACCCATTATGTCATCGGGAGTCTTCCATGAAGAGTCAATTAAACTCTTTGGATTCATCACAGGATTCAGAGATGGCAAGTGTTCGGTCTGCCCAATTTATAGTGGGGTTCATGGTACGAAGCCAAGGTAGTCCTAGGATGACGTTTTCACTTCCACAGGACATGACACGGAAAGTTGTTTATTAAGCAATCCCTTCTATTCCAGTGAACAAAGTACAGGTATATTTGACCCCGCCATTCTTGTTGAGGGTTTGGTCAACATTTCTGACAGGGATAGGGACATCAAGTTTTGTTGTGGAGAGTTTGTGCTTTTGCACAAACTGCCAATTGATACAGTTTTGGTCCACTCCACTGTCTACAAGGGCTCGGGTGTCGATGGTTTTCATTGTGTGCGAGGGTTCCAGGGGTTGTAAGGCAATGTGCATATATTTCTTGGAATGTGATACAGTCACAGGAGCACACATAACAGGGGAAACTTGTGTTGTTTGAGGTCCCCAATTTAAAAACCCTGTTTAAAAGAAAAGCCAACCCTTTTTACAGAAGTCCCTTCTTTTTCATCATTGTCATCATCCTCTATGTCTTTAAGACTGGGGGAGGGATCATTGTCGTCTTTGAACCTTGGTAGGTTTTGAGGGGAAGGTGGGGCAAGCACCACTAAGGTGCCCAGATTTCCTGCACCTGAAGCAGAGTCCTTCTTTACGGCATCTCTCTCTTTCCTTCACAGTAAGTTTGGGAACTCTGACTGCATCAACATCCATGGCATCAGGGTCATTCTTAGAGGAAGGAGGGGAGGCCTGTAGGTAGCTAGAATGAGAAGGGTTTTTATTTCGTTGGACAATCTCTTTGCCATGTTCCCACTGGGTCTGGAAGGATATGGCTTTCTGATACCAGTTGTCAATGGTGGTGGGAACAGTGTCCATCTGAAGGATCCGTTTTATCAAGGGAGAGGGTATTCCAGAGGCATAGTAGTTGATCAGGACATTCTGATCAGTGATTCCTGCGATAGTGACCTGGTTTTGGAACCTAGCATTGTAGTCGGTGATAGAAGAGACATAGTTCCCTTTCTTGTCCTTGGTCATATGAGTGGTGGAGAGCCAAGTGACAAAGTTCCCAGTGGTATCATGGTGTTTGAACACTAGTTCAAACTTTGCAACAAACTTGGCCATAGTCCTGAAGGTTTGTGCATTCAGGGCTTGGTCCCTAAAGGTATCTGCCCAAGTCCAGGCATTTGGTCATATAGGACAGAGTGAAGGCTATCTTCTTTAGATCAGAGTTGTAGATGTCCTTGTTTACTTCTATGTAGAATTGTACAGAGTGAAGCCAAGGGATGGACTTGGAGTAATCTCCATTAAAGAAGTCAGGGACGTTGAGATGAAGTTCGGTAGGTCTGGAAGTCATGGGTTTAGACTTTGATTTCACAGGGATAGCAACAGGAACAGTGGCAGTGGCTATTGTGGGAAGGGAAATGGAAGGAGTCGATAGAGTAGGGTGCAAGACTTGTTGGGGAAAAGGGAGTGGGTCGTCATTAGGAAAAGTGGTAGAGTGATGGAACCAATCCATAAGGGCAGCAACGTGTTCCTGTTCAAGAAAGTGGGTGATGGGATCATCCATCTCAGGAGTTTCAGGAGTGTCTTTGAAAAGACCAGGGAGTTCCTTCTCCATTTCAGAGTCACTGAGCTTAGGAGTGGTACTTTGCTGTTCCTAATGTGGGTCAACAGGTTCAGAGGTAGATGAGAGGTGTTCAAGGGGTTGATCAGTCGACAGCTGAGGTCGCCTGACAGGTGGGGGTCTAGAGGACAAAATGGTTGCAACTTACACAAGGGTAATTGCGAAGAGCAAGTTAGACCTTTTGTTATGCTTGGCCTGGGTAGGGTCAAGCATAGCCTCAAGGGTCAAGGTGTTACGTTTTCTTTCCTTGTGTTCCCCTTTTGGACATCCTTGTACACAGACACATTTCTTTTCCCTGATGACTCACCCATTCGACTCCATTGCACTTTCCCATCATTAGGCTGATTCCTTCATGACTCATTCTTCTGTCTTTCTCGCATAATGTGACTTATTTGCCCTATGACATATGAGGGTGAGGAGCTCTCTGAGGTGCACAAGGTGGTGGAGATGGCAGAGGTCTTGGCGATGGGGTACATGGTTGGATAGGAGAAGGTGGATGTGGAACATGTGGGCATGTGGGTTGGTATTCTTCTGGTTTAGGAAGTGGAAACTCTGCTAGTGCAGGTTCTTCCGGAATGGTGGGTCTGGCATGTGAGGCGCATTTGGGGTTAGCGCACTTAGGGAATAGTGACTCATCAAAGAGCGCTTGTGCAGCTGTAAATAGAATATTGTTGGGGGATTGCATAAAGAGATAATTTTTCTCATTGCCAGGTGCTATGCCGAGATACACCATAAGCTCAGATTTAGGAGCCAGCTTATTGGTGTGGATATCCTCTGGGAGGTGTACATACACTCCACAACCAAAGACACGTAGGTGGCTGATATCTGGAGACTGCTTATGCAGGAGCTCATATGGGGTTTTCCATTCAAGGCGGCATAAGGGTGTGTGATTGTAGATATGCACAGCGTGATCCCAGCTAAACTCCCATCATGAATCGGCAAGGCAGGCCTTAAGGTGCATCACTTCTGATTTATCCATAATGGTGTGCATAAAGCGCTCAGCACAACCATTTTGTTGTGGGGTATGGGGAGCACTCTGGAAAATGCAGATTTCGTTGTCTAGCAGCAACTTTTCAAAGGCGTTTGACTTGTACTCTCCTCCTGCATCAGACGTCCATCCTTTAATTTTGGAATTGAATTGGGTGGTCACCATTTGTATAAAATGTTTGGTCGCTGTAAGTGCAGCATCTTTCGAGTGCAAGCGAGTGGTCCAGCCAAAGGATGTAAAATCATTAAAGAAGGTGATGATGTACTTGTACCGATGGTATGACTCAATGGGGAATGATTTAATATCTGAGTGAACAAGCTCAAAGGGTTGAGTTGCACAATGATTGTCAGGGTGATAGGGGCAGCTAGGCATCTTTCCTTGCGTACAACCTGCATCAGCAAACCACTGATTTTGCACAGACTATACAGTGGTACAGAGTAGTACAGACTTTCTACAGACTAGTACAGGGTAGTACAGGGTAGTACAGGGGTTATAC
>JBBPUG010000784.1:3650-15718 GCA_038094535.1 Tubosaeta aff. alveolata | reverse complement strand
CCGAGTTGAACGGTACCGTTGAAATCGAATTCCGGTGAGGCGTTGAGGCTCGACGAGCGAGAGAAGGTTGCAGCCCGCTTTGATGTGTAATTTCCCACGCGGCCAACTTAGCCGAAAAAGACAGTAATTAATTACAACGCATAATCATATGGAACTGCTGATCCATTGCAAAATTTTGGCGCTTTACTCCCCACATATCAAATCTCTATTTCGTATTGTGGTTGCCGTTCTGACTATCGTTCCAAACATAAACTGATCATGGGTGCTGTTGTTCGCACGTGTCGTCAACGACGCACACGCCATCCATGTGTCCTACCTTCTATCGTCGACCACACTCCTTCGCCTCCTTCCACTTGAATAACGAATGAAGACCAAAAGGAGTAGATCTAAGCATCCAGACAATGCTCAATTATCTTCTCCTCGCTCAGCTACAGTTTGTATTTCCCATCCTCAGCTCCGAAGTGGCTGATTCCGGACGACAGGCAGCATTAGCGCCAGTCGCCGTCTCGCATCATTACGGTCCGCTGAGAGGTCTCCTTGTACGTGGAAAACAGGTGTGAGAAACTATACTTGAACCCTTGCCAACGTTCTGAGGCAACCAGTTCTTTCACGGACTTTCCCCGATCCATCGCGTGCTCTCACAAGATACCGACGATAATGCAGCCAGCACAACCAGGGTACGTCGAACTAGCTGCTCAGAGCAAGTGACCTACATAGCTGTTGTCTAGAATTCAGCTCGTCTGGGTGATCCTGATCCCTCGCAATTGACGGCTTCGGAGAAGGCATTCATTGTAGTACAGAATCAGGTATGTTATATAGCATCCCTTATAACATCATATGGTTTACCGGCCTGTAGGAAAGCTCCGCAAGCACATCTAGGCAAGATATAATGGCACGGGTCACACCTCCGCCAGAACGCATTGATTCAAGCGTCCAATTAACACTGGGCATCGCAAAATCCGTTGAAGAGCCAGGGGGAAATACGGATTCTTCTCTGCAATCGATCGATTACTTCGACGCCACGGATCTTCAGCCGTTTACTGCGTTTGGAAAAATTGTTGAGCAACTGACCAATGTACGCTACGCCCTGCCGATCTGGTCAATGCTGATGGACTGAGATAGGTACACCCACGGGCCAAAGTGGCGCTTATCGGCCTAGCATGGGCATCTCAGGTATGTATTTGTGACCATCGAAGGATTTCATAACTAAATGTCCGCGGTAAAATAGACAATCGTTGAGCAAGAAAGTCGAGACAGATTCATACACAGATTGCTACGGAAAATGAGGGAAACATACGGGTTCATTATTAAAGAAGGAGAACTGAACAAGATATTGCTTATGCCGAATGTCCTTGCATCTTTGTCAGAACAGGTTGTCGAGTGCACAAGATTCATGGCAACACATTCTTATCTTGTCCGTTTTTGTAAGACAACTATTCTCTGGTTCTACTCCTTGCTTAAGCGTCCCTTAGGGGGCCAACTCGAGAAGAATACCCTTTTGGAAACCGATACAACCATCCGGAAGTACACGGATTCGTTAGACTCGCTGGTTGCGGCGTTGCGAGGCAGTGCTTCGCAAGGGGCAACAATTGATGTCTATCATGTCCTCCGAGATCTCAGTAAGCGCAGGCAATGGTTATTGTGACCGAACCAACACATTGTAGGACGTGGCTCGGCTTTAAACGCGATTCCGCGCGCAGACGATGCCATATTGATGCCCACCAAGTCCTGTTTAGAGGGGACCCGAAGCGAAATCTTGCAAGAAATAGTGGATTGGGCTTATGGTGGGGACGATGGAACGGGGAAATCGGCTATTGTCCATACTGTGGCTCGATGGCTAAAGGAATCTGGGAGGCTTGGATCATTCTTCTGTTTCGATGTCACTCGGGGTGGCGATTCTCACTCCGAAAGATTGTTCACAACGATCGCACGGGACTTGGCCGACTTTGATGCGGGACTCAGGCAAGCTGTGGTGGATGGTATATGCACGGACTCCTTTCCGTCCACGGCGGATATTCTCTTGCAATGGCGAAGGTTGGTTCTGGAGCCTCTAAAGAAGTCAGGTGCACACCTCGGCTCTGTCGTACTCGTTATAGACGCCTTGGACGAATGCCGCCCAAATTCCTTTCGGGAGCCCATAAATGGCAAGAACGGAGACCAACAGGAAAAACAAAGACGTGTAACTTTTACTTGCCAAACATGCCATTTCCATATACGTCGTCATTTTCTATCTCACTCGCCACGAAGGCGTCAAGACAGACAATCAACGAATCATACAAGCAACGACAACCAAGGCCCGCGCACGCAGACCAAATAAAAAGATGGACATCGGAAAAATCAATCAAACGGAAGCATTCATTCGACCCAACATCCCTCCCAACCACTCCCGCACACCATCTCGCTCAAATTGAGTTCGATCCCCCGAGGTATCACCATCACGTTTGCCGGCGAATAGTGCCATAGCGTGTTGCGCCAATGTCTCGGCACCCAAAAGAGAAGGTGCCGGCGAGCGCCAACCGCCTCGACCCACCCATCCTCGCGTATTCGGATAGGGTCCGCCTTGTTCGTGACGCCGTCGGCGCAAGGGACAGTGTGTAAAGCATGGTGGGCAAAGGGAGAGAACTGGACGTGCTGTCGTTGGACGATGTCCCCGTCTTTTCCTTTATCCGACCTGCTCGGCCCTCCGTTGGCGAGTGACGTGGGAATGGCCTAGGTCCCACACGCGGACCGTACCGTCTTCTGAGCCCGACACTATCCAGTCGGCGTCGAGCGTGACAGATCGAACGGGAGAAATATGTCCGAACAGACGATTACCGAGCTGAGACCCCGTCCTAACGTCCCACACGCGAACAGTGCTGTCTCCGGAGCCGGAGACGACGTATCCCATGAAGCAGACACGATGATCCTACCATCGTTCGAAATAGCAACCGAACTGACTTTTCCGGTATGCTCATTGAGCGAATTCCCGATCTGCGCGTGCATTGCAGAGTCCCACACCCGGACGGTGCGATCAGCGGAGCCAGACACGATGTACTTTGAATCGACCGAGAATGCGAGGGACGTAACATTGTCAATATGCCCCTCGAGAGTTCCCACGAGAGTACCGGTTCTAAAGTTCCATAGTCGAATGATGGAGTCGTCCGAACCCGACGCGACAAGCTTGCCATCGGGGGAGAAAGCAACCGCGTTGATTGGGCTCATTGTTGGACCATTGATTGCATCGCCGATTTGTGACCATGTCAAAGTATTCCATACTCGAATCGATCCGTCAGTAGAACCCGAGACGATGCGCTCTCCGTTGAGCGAGATCGCAATCGAATTGATAGGCTTGGGGTGTCCCTCGAGTATTGTAGTTTGCACGTGAGCATTAGTGTCCCAGATTCGAATGGTGTTGTCTGATGATCCAGAAGCGAACCAGCCCCCGTCCGGAGAGAGGGCGAGCGAGTTCACGGACCCCATGTGCCCCTGAAGGGGACTGCCGAGCTGAAATCCATTTTGGGCATCCCAAACTCGGATTGTCATGTCTGACGAACCCGAGACGATGATCCTGCCATCGGGGGACAGAGCAACGAACATAAGAAAGCCGCTGTGTTCGAGAGGGTCGCAGACCTCCATTCCTGTTTCAGTATCCCAAACTCGAATGGTCGAATCGTCTGAACTCGACACGGCCCGCCTTCCGTCTCGAGAAATAGCAACAGAGCGAACCCAGTCAGCGTGTCCTGTGAGTGAAAGCTGAGAGGAGGGCCATTCTTCGTCCCGCCCCGTAATGGTTTGAGGGACCCAGCGAACCCTCGATGCGAATAGCCCAGCCAATACGGATCGCCCTGGTGAGAAGGGAAGCGCAGAAACATATAGATGTGGGGTACTCTCTGCGATAGCGCTACCAAACATTCCCACAAATTTCCGTGCATCGTGGATAATGGCCAAAGTGTCAGTGTACTGATCTCGACCCTAATTTCGATGTTAACGCAGAAGGATACCCAGCAACACTCACTTACATAGATCAGTTTACTGGCAGTGGTTAATGTTGAGTGCGCCGCGCCGATGTGACCGAGCAGACCAAGTACTTCAAGCCAGAATAAGAATCGCTCACTCCGGAAGAAAGAACGTAGTCCATTCGCTAACTGTGTCTCGAGTGTCGCAGACTGAACATGAGTGATCCAGAACTGACAAGAATAGGAAAGATGAGAGGAGATGTGTTCTCTGACGCGTTCAGTCAAGTTGGAGATTTCGGCGTTGCGCAGAAGTGAGTTTTCCAGTCCACATATATTAAAGTGCAATTCGCGCTCCATGACAGTTAGTGAGGAACGGGCAAGGTCCTGGTGTGCACCATTAATATCGACGAAGAATTCTCCACTCCGTGTGTGATCCGTGAGAAAATCATGGAACGAGCTGTGGGCGAGTTGGACAGGGGAGGTTGGGTCGGCGATACCTGTGATCAAGGGCGCAATAGATTTAAGAAGAGGCTCTATGTCGAAATGATCGTGTGAATCGACAAAGAAACCTCGCATTTGATTGAGAGAAGAAATTGGAAGCGGTGTGAATGTCCCGAGGATTTGTTGCATGACTGAACCAAACTCATAACGAGCCTGGTGCGAATCATCGACGGCCCATTTTAGGACGAGGGTGTATATTTGATCCAGTGGTGACTGAAATCCTGCAGCAGACGGAGTAAGAATATGCTCAAGGAGACTCTCCGAAGACGAGCCGCCTTCAAGTTGATCCAGGGACAAGATAAAATCGCATGCGATACGCGCCCATTCAAAGAGGCCATCAGCCTTTGCGGTGAGTAAAGCATACTGTTCATCGAGAAAAAGGGCGCGAAGTGGCAAGTCGATGGGAAATATAAAGTTGTATGTCCCGTTCAACGTGCTCATGAGGCATGTCATCCAAGGATGCTGTGCGAATATGTTCCTTGTCCTGTAGTGCCAAATGGATGTCATTCGTAGATCGGGAAGCCACAAGAACGCGGACATTGGAAGGGAGTCGGGTCGTCTCGTTTGCAAGAACATGGAGGATAATGCACTCCTTCGATCTTCCATTGGGTACTATGATCAAGCATCTCCCGGTTGAAGTCAGGGGGTACATTCATTGCTAACTAATAGGGGAATGGGAAGGTTTCAATCTCCAATTTGCCCGGTCACCATGATCACTCTCAACATCTGGGTGGTTATGCGTTACATCTAATGTGAACAACGCCTAATTTGGTGGCAACATGCCTCGATCGTTGCATCGATGGCGACGGGAACAACCTCACGATATGTAGTAGTTTGATGTCGGTGTACAATCGAACAATCCGGTCAGTTTGGTATGTGGACACCCTAGCTATTAGTATATGCCTCAGTATGTGCGGCAGCGCGGCGATCGCGCGTCGCGTCGGAGTCGTTACTACGGTGCCATAAATGTTGCAGTACGTCGGGCAGCCTCAGACGCATCAGAGTCCTTGCCTGAACACAGTAGTTTTCGGCTCTAACACAAAGTAGTAGCTACCAGCGCTTACAGTTTTAATTATATAGCATTTTTTGTACCCTCTTCGCACTGACTACATTGTTGATGCATCGAACGCTTCGCATCCCCGAAATTCTTCTCGATATATTCGGTCATTACTCTCATGTGGTATTACCAATCCAAAGGCGCAGCCGTAACGCAGATCTGGCTGCGTTAGCCAGAACATGTAAAGCGTTTCAGGAACCCGCGCTGGATATGTTGTGGGAAGAGTTAGATGAACTTTCTCCTTTAGCACGATGTGTTCCTGAAGCGTGCAGGTTGGCAGAGGATGAGGAAGTACCGCCACACTTCCGTTGGGACGGGAACCTTGTGTGTATCGTTTTTATCGTGACATGAATGAAGTTGACCGTGACTTTTGCCCCAGGGCCCCTTCTACACGTTCAGCAGACCACTGAAAGAAGCAGAATGGGAGATTCTTCGAGGTTATGCCCGCCGCGTCCGGTCTATGCGTGGTGTTGGTATATCCCTCAACGAGGAAACCATGAAGTTGATATTTTCCCTTGCGCCCTTCACTGATCCACTCTTCCCGCGCCTACACTCGTTCTACTGGTCTCAAGCATTCACGCCATTGCATGCTGCTGTCCCATCGCTGACAGTACTTCATCTCAATTTCATATTATTGCCGTCTCCTCCCGCCAGGGACTTTTTCGACACTTTTGCGGATCACTGTCCATATATCGAAACCTTTGTGGTCAATGTTCAATCTCCAGGCGTTGTTGATTTAGAGGTCTCCCGTCAAATTTGTCGCTGGACAATCCTTCAAAGCGTAGGTTGTCCTCTAGTTGCCTTGAATTTACACGCCATCTCGTACCTCTCCTCCATACCCACTCTGAAATTCCTGTCGTTCACATTGGAACCCGACTTGATCCAAGAAATCCATCTTCGCTCAATTTTGGTCTTCTCGAACTAGACATCGAATCTAGACCACTAGACTCTATCGCGTTGTTTCTTCCCCATATCCGGCTTCCTGCAGTCGAGATTCTCCATGTCACTACTTCAAGGCATGCTTCGAGACAGACTATTCAACAATATTGGGCCGGTGTTCGTGAAGCATGTTCTGATGCCCTCACTCGATTGCGGCTCCGCGGTTCTGATCCACCAGATGACGAGGTTCCCCCACCTTTCGATGGAGAAGAACTTTTATGGCTTTCGTTGGAGGACCTCTCTCCTTGTACAAGCTTCTCTCGACTCCGTGAATTGCACATCAGCATCGATTGCCCTGTAGGCCTGACGGACGCCGACCTGCTCCAACTCGTGTCGCCCTGCATGGAAACGCTGCTCATCAACGACGATTGGGGGTGGCAACTCGAAGAAGGGGAGGGTGGGATCACCCTCGGCGGACTGGTGCAGCTCTTACGACGGTGCCCATTACTCCACCACGTATGCCTCGCGATCGACACGCGGACCTTCACAGAGATTCCGGCGGGATTAAACATATCGTTTCCCCTACGCGACTATCTGGAGATCAGCTTTGGGGACTCTTATATCCTACCCGAGTTTGTTCTAGGCTTGGTATCGGCGTGCGCAGCGCTCGGAATCGCACCCCGGGTCCGGCAGGGAACATGTGGTTGGGAGCTTGCTGACGGTGGAGGCGAACGTCGAGCGTTGTGGGACTCGGTGCTGGATGTGTTAAGTATGAGGCCGTCTCGGGTGTGGCAGGCTTCCTTGGCAAGATATCTCTAACTCTCTCGTATCGGTTCTGGGATGTAACAAGTATGCGAAGACTTGATCTTTTCTTTCTCCTCGCTGTCCACGACAGGTTCAAAGCTATCGCTTTTCCTTGGCCCAGCTCCAACTTAAACAAATCCCTCCGCTCTCGCTCAAGCACACAATAGGTGATGGATTGTCAGTATCTTGATAATGCCGAGAGTGAGACAGGAAGCCTGTGATCTCTCTTCACGTTGTCTGCGTAGGGGTCCCCGACATAAAGTGCACAACTTGCAATGGGATATAGACAGGATATTTATCGCAGAGGGAATCCGGACCTATGAGGAGTGAGAACAGAAGAGATCTGTGCAAGGGACAGTAGCCGACGCTCGCAAGTCGTGTTGATGATCAATTGAATTGAGATGTGATGACACCCGTTGCGTTGCACCAAGTACTTCGTCCCCCCCGGACCGATCAGTCGTCACGATGTCATTGAGTTGTGAACGCAAGTGAGCCGAGCTCAAACCCATCGTGCATCTTTGAGAAGATCGACCGCATCCGATGTGCACAGCTGGCGAGCAATGACGCGATATGTAGTAGTGCCGACTCTTAGTAGACTTGATAGCCAGACGTTGGCCGTAATGGCGTTGAGCTAGCGATCGAAAAGGCATTTCGTGGATTAAACGCAACGCGGTCGTGACACGTGCTTTTGCGGCACTGACCACGTTGGATCGTCTGAGGAGCCCATGCATAGAGCTCAGCGCTCAGCACCCAAAACCGAGTGACGAGATCAAGGACGAGGTGGCAACCAAGTAGATCGAGCGGGCTGTCTATTTGTAGGCAGCAACGCCGTTGCGTCTGTGTCAAAAACTAAGAAATCACGTCAAGATTTATATTAATAGTACAGATGGGAGAGATTGGGTGCAAAAAGAACCATCGATGCAATGGGTGTCCCCCAATGTTTGTGTCAAAGGGATTTACTTCGAAGTAGATGAATTTATAGGCTCGTTCTCCTTCAGATAAAAAATGATACTGAGAACGGAAGTCAACATGCCAAACTCACCCAGCGCATGCAGGCCAATACTAGAATCCGTGAGTTCATTGCTAGCCACCGTCCATCTTGCGTAGTAATGGAAGACATTCTATACCTGCTGACCTGACACATAGCACCTATCATATACGGTGTGCTTGATACAGATCGAGTCCTGCGTGGTTCCTCACCTTTGTCGTTCAAAGCTGCTGCGCGGCGTTGCTGAACGTTATCCCTGGTAACTACATTTACAACAGGTACCCCGGTGCATGCATGCTCCACTTACAACTCTCAGAAACTGCGGGCTAAGAAGCGGCTTGGCCATCAATACATACCGTAACGCCATCAAAAGGCTTTCGGAAAGCGATCACAGGCCGCATGGATGATCAGAAAATCCGAAGGTACTGGGATCAACACGTGCAGGATGAATAACAGAGTTTCATGTATGCGAGCTGCAGGCTTCCAAAGTCCACGGGATTTTGACGGGATTAGTTTTATGCGAACATGGTTAAAGGTCCGATCGGTACAAAGTTTTTAGCTCCTACTTACTTGCTTACTGGCTTATCATTAATGTCTTCCTTTTCGGTCGACGTCATGAACTTTGGAGTATGACATGGGATCGAGCGGCCGATTTTGGACAGGCTTCGTCCAGCCCTGACTGTCAGAACCTTATTTTCTCTCTTCACTTCTTCACCTTAATCACATAGTCCAGACCACTCTACTTAGTAGACACTGACGTCATTATGATATCATACCTTGTGTACTTCTAGACCATGACATCATGCCTCATGTATAACACGTGTATAGCAGTATATAAGTAGTCAGTCGATACCCTGTATCTCTTTCCTCAGTTTTGGAATTATCATTCACTTGCTCTTTGCAGCCTGCATTCATTTTGAGTGCGCATAGGTGTGATTTGTGAGGTTCTTGACATTATTCTGAAACTATCCTTCCGCCACCCACTCTTCATGCTTGGTGCACGTTTCCATCATCCATTCTCGAATCTTTACTCTTGCCAGTGATTGTGTGGACTCTTCGTCCCCATCATTGTTCTACACCCGGCCTCCAGGGTTAAGGAGCGACAGTTGGTAGACTTAAACTACCTCAGGCAAGCACCCGAATCCCATCCGCTGTATATATGGTCATCCGCTGTACAAATAAGGATAACGTTGCTCTTGGTGGAAAGTGCACTACCACCCGTATCTGCGGAGCGTGAGGCCGTAGTGTAAAACACATCGATAACGTTTGCTGTTCACGCGATCACAGTGATTGTCACGTCTGACAAGGGCAGTATTCCCTTAGGCTGTAGTAAAGCCTTTTCCAGTTCCTCCATCATCGATACTCGTGTCCTGCCCTGGGACTTTTGACATCAAGCCTGTGTCTTGACTTTCCTCACTCATTCGCATTTGGTCAGAATAAGAGAACGTTCCCAGCGAGCTGCTGTGCACCGCTGAAGTAGTATCTTATCTTCTGACAATGCGCCCGTCCTGTCGTCTTTTCATACTCCCACTACACCCTCGTCTGCATCAACATTCCTTGCCGAACCAATCAGAATGTCCTTTGTCCAAGGATTGTCCGCGGACCTTGGCATAACACCCACACCTGCTGCCGATACCACTGCTCATACCTACACACTTGCCGAAATCAATACCATCGTCAGCAATGCCGTCGCTCAGGCAATGAGGCAAAGAGACATCAATGAAGCCCTCAGAGCTGCTCGACGTCCTGAACCACAACCACCTGTAAATCTCATTCCTATTCCTGAACATGGCTATGTCAATAAAGAAATCAAAAAGTCCTTTATGCCGAAACCCGAGCCGTTTGACGGCAACAAATCCAAATTCCTGACGTGGTGGCATCAGATGGTACTCTATCTCAGAGGCTTTGAGAGAGAGCCAAGTGACCAGCAAAAAATCATGCTGGTATTGTCCTTCATGCGAGGAGGATTGGGAGGATGATTCGCTGATACGTGGCTTGATCAAAATGTCAACAACATAGACAGGGTCAACTTTGACCAATTTAGAAATCAACTCTCCATCACTTTCGCTCCTGCCTCTCTTCAATGAGAAGCAGAATCCCAACTCTTTACCATGAAGCAAGGCAACAAGGGTCTTGAGGAGTTCCTCATCGAATTCCAACAAAGGATCACCCAGGCTGGTCTAGACGAGGTCACTAACAGCCAAATCTTGATTGGTCTGATACGCCGAGCTTGTAAGAACAAGATCGTTGAATTTGTCAAAAGATCCAACGACAAACTTCTTGAAAGCGTTGTCTTCGATGAATGGGTCCAAGCCTTACTTAAGGCAGACCGAACCCTCACAGAGATTGCTGAACGAAAGAGAGGTGTGGGAATTACAACGTCGACTACCACCAACTGCGGGTATGTCTCTCCTTGTTACAAAGGGAGTAACCCAATTTATAATTTCACCCGAAATCCCGCGCAGCAAACCCCTTCCGTCCCGACCAATGCCACTACAACCACACCTTTGCTCTACACACCTGGCACCTTTGGAGGTCAGGGGGTCCCCATGGATCTATCGAAGGCTCGCACAGAGGGAAAGTGTCGTCAATGCGGAAAACCATGGCCTTGCAAGGACCACTTTAAACCGCGAATCCCTGTACGCAAAATTACATTCAGAAATCGCGTTGTGGAGTACACAGATGACGCCGATTTGGAAAAGAAGTTGGAGGAGATTGCGAAGGATTTTCCAAAGGGAGACTAGACAAGAGGTCATCTAGTTCTCCCAAAGACAATGTAGTTACTGCTTCGCCAAATGTAAATATTGCTAGTAAGAATCGATATGATGTTTTGGCAATTGACGAAGTGGAAGTGACCTCAAAAGTACGGTATCGAAAAATGAACAATGACACCATAAAACTAAAGAAAGGAACCGAACACAGCACTGGTTGGGATATCAGCAGCACTGAAGACAAAGAAATAAAACCGTGGAGTCGTGAATTGATCTCCACAAAGATAGCCGTAGCAATGCCACACGGAACATATGGTCGAGTTGCCCCTCAATCAAGTTTGGCAGTCAAGGGAATTGACGTCAGTGCTGGTGTGATCAATAGCGACTATAGAGGAGAAGTAAAAGTCCTCTTAATCAACAACGCAGGGATCTTCCACAAAGTCAATAAAGGAGATCGCATTGCACAGTTGATTGTCGAGAAAATCAGCATGGACATTCTCAACGAAGTCGATGAACTTGAACACACTGAACGTGGCGACAAAGGATTCGGTTCCACGGACAAAAAGAAAGAGACGAAAGTCGCTGGGTCTGATCCAGTTTTACTGGTGAAGATCCTTCATCGAGAGATGACAGACACACGACCCAAGTCATTTTCAAAGAAGGATGAGTCTCCTCGAGAGATCCTTCCTAAACCAAAGATGGATAACTGGCTGGTCACCGGTGAGTCTGACAAGGTTAATCCTCCGAAGATCCTTCCTTTGGCAAAGGTGGATAATCCTTCTATGAAAATCAAGAGATCCTGGCTAAATACGGTAGATCTGTGGACATGCCAGTGGATAAAACAAATGGTCGACAATGAAGACCAAAATCGTGCATTGAAGCATCTATGATCTTTTGTACATGATTCGCGAGAACAAGAGGTTACCCCTCAGTTAATATGGCAGATCAAAGAGTGCAGTTCATTAAAAGCACAATTTGCCTTGAGGGAACTTCAACAAAAACCGCGATTTGTACAACGAAAGAGAGCTGGTGATGTGTTTGAGGTGTCCATTCAAATCGAGATGACCTCTGGAAATCTAATTAACGCCATCACTCTCTTAGATTCAGGATGTACAGGGACAACAATTGATGCGGATTACGCCAAAGAAAAAGGTTTAGCTACATATAAATTACCATGTCCTATTCCTGTATAC
>JBBPUG010000783.1:0-15759 GCA_038094535.1 Tubosaeta aff. alveolata | reverse complement strand
CGATTAACGGTGGCCGAAGTGTTCATGACAGTATGTCGTCTCTGACTCTTCCTCTTAACACCACCCGTCCCTGCTCCCTCGATTACTTTACCCGTTTCTGCATTCACAGCGACGCCTAGAGAGACCCGACGCTTAGTTTTCTGGCTTGCCTGCAACTTCTGCTGTGAGGACGTGGCTTCTGGATTGAACGTCACGCGCTGGCGTGCGTGCGCTGCTGCGGTAGCTTTTTCGACACGCGAGCGGGCGATCTGAGGGGAAGAATGAATGAGATGTCCTGTCCTCCGAACGACAAGACCAGGAACATGAAGCGCACCCTACGTTCCCTCTTTTCCTCTTCCCTCGTGACAAGATCACCCTCATCTACACCCTCTTGCACCGCCTCTTCATCCGTGCTTGCGAAATCTGACTCAAAGATGTCCTCTTCATCTGCCAAAGTAGCTTGATGAAAAGAGGTATAATATGTGGGAAAGAAAATGAGTACCTTTCTCGACGACGAAATCGTTATCTTCCTCGGGCTCTTGGCGCTCCTCGACTGCAAGCTCAGCCAAAGCGAGTTCCATCCTGGGGTGGGTCAGGATGCCGCTAGCAGGGGTACGGAATGCAGAAATACGCACCGGTTCCCAGCCGTACTCCGCTTTGGCCTGCGTGAAACGAGGCTCTCCGCTTCTGCCATGGTTGGTGTCTTCTATGTCATGCTCCAAAAAAAGAAGGCGACCTTTAGAATTCAATACAACCAAACAACATATTGTTTCCCACGCATAGGCGGCGATGACTGCCGTTAAACGATTCACATAACGCCCCTTGACAGGGTAGCGAGATTTCTTGGCGCTATGGCATTGAAAGTGGTGCCAGGTGGGAGCTATCTTCAGAGTGTCCCAACAAGACCATGGGCATCTTCTGATCTTCATACAGAATCAGAGATCAGTGACGGGAGGACAAGTGATGGTGGTACTCCGTCCAAGTGTTTATTTTCAGCGACTAAACCTGTCAGAAGAACGAGGCACATGTGCCTTGGCGGGACGAAAGTGACCGAAGTGGCTAGACCTCCAGGGACCGCCCTGGAATGATGGCGTATGAACAAACCATTTGGTTCTCGCGAGCGAAAAACTGCATCTCTAAAGTGGGTTTTGTTCGACACTCGACTTGACCCGAGATTTTATAATGCATGCGGGTAAGCCTCTCTTTCTTTGCGTGTTGCTGGTCTAATCTAGCTGGTAATCCAGACATGCGACCTGGCCAACCCGATGATGCGCCGCAGGATGAACATTCGGAGGACCTTGTTCAACTTATCATGAATAAGCTCCCTCAGCTGAACGTGCTTGCTAATCGCATGCGGGACTTGTCCAAGCAAAATGGTTCCATTGAAAATCTCGAGCGAGCAATCAGGGCTCTTCGACTCGGATTGCTGGCACATCCGCCTGGGGCTGATCGTTCTATTTTCGCCAACGACCTTGCGGGTGCGCTCTGGGAAAGATACCAACGAAACGGTACTCTAACTGATCTCAACGAGTCCATCCAAATCCTTGAAGATGCACTTCCACGTTGTGCCCCTGGTCACCCCCGCCGGGCCGAAACCCTTAGTAACCTTTCCATTTGTCTTCGAGACAGGTCTAGCGAGAACCGCTCGCCCGATGACCTAGATCGAGCTATCGAAACTCAAGAAGCCGCGTTAGCCCTTCGACCAGAAGGAAATCCAAATCGCTCGACTTCCTTGACGAACCTCTCTCTCTATCTCCGCGATAGATTCCGTGAGCGCGGCTCCCCGGAAGATCTAGACAACGCCATTACCCACAGCAGGGCTGCTGTAGATCTTCGGCCGGAGGGCCATCATTTGCGGCCATCATGCCTTAGCAATCTCGCCGTCGCCCTCCAACATAGATACCAGTTATGTGGTGTGGCCGCGGATCTGCAAGAATCCATACAACTTCTTCACGCGGCCCTTGCATGGTACCCTCCCCAGCATTCCGAGCGTCCAGTGGCCCAGTTCAACCTATCTGTCAGCCTTTCCCATAGGTTTCGACGTGATGGCAATATTTCTGATCTTAACGAAGCCATCGATCTTCTCCAACCCCTTAGAGAACGAGGTTCTCCTCGGCATGTTTTGTGGCTCCTCTATATCAACGCCCTTGCCAACTGTCTAAAGGAACGCTTCTGGCATCATGGCTCACCAGCTGACCTTGATGATGCTATCTTGTACCATGCGATTACAGTTGAAGTCTGTCCTCATAGCCACTCGGAACGCTCCACGTTTCTCAATAACCTTGGAACTAGCTTTCATGCGAGATTTTTAATTCACGGATGTCTTCGAGACCTGGAAAAGGCCGTCGAGAACCACCAAGCAGCTTTAGCCTTGCGCCCGCCTGGACACATGGAACGACCCTCATCTCTGAATAACTTGGCACTTTGTTACAAGCAGAAATTCGAGCATTTTAAGACCCTTGATGAACTTACCAATGCGATCGAACTAAATCAATCTGCCATAGCGCTCTGTTCTACGGATAATCACCTACGCCCAATATCACTTGCGAATCTTGCGGACTGCCTGGCGTTGCGGTTTGCTACACATAATATTTCCTCGGATCTCACAGAGGCCGTTGAGCTATTTCGAGCTTCACTGTTCCTTCGTCTAGCTGGTCATCCTCATCGATCCCAGTCTCTTCGTCCTCTTGCAACGTCTCTCCAAACTCGTTTCAAGCATTTTCATTCCGTGGACGATCTGAATGAGGCTTTCTACTTGTATTCAGAACTCCCAGAGTCCCAGGGGGGAGTCTCGCGCTGGGATCTTCTGGCTGCTAAGGCATGGGCAGAGTCAGCCGACAAATATGATCACAGCTCGACCATGACAGCATATCGAACTGCGTTAAGCTTCTTGGTCCGTTTCGCTGCCATTTTCCCATCTTCTGTGGAACACTACCACATTGTGAAGAATAAGGTGTCGTCTCTTGCTGTGGATGCCTGTTCATACTGCATTCGCCAAAAGGATCTAAAGACTGCGACTGAACTTTCGGAGCAGGGACGGACAGTCTTCTGGACTCAGCTGGCTCGTTTAAGCACACCACTCGATGATCTCTCCTCCATGGGTGCTGACGTAGCGCAACTTGCTGATGAATTCAACCGAGTCGGCTCCCGTCTTCGGACTGTGTTTGATCAAGCATCGGAATTTCAGTCCCCACAGACGTCACAGCTGATCACGGAACTTGACGATGTCATATCTCGTATTCGCACAGTTCCCAACTTTTCCCGATTCCTCCTACCCCCTGAATTTCCTGACCTCCAGACCGCTGCCAAGGACGGACCTATTATCATCATGAACGCCAGTCAGCATACTTGCGATGCCATAATAATCCTACATGACCAAGACCCTGTTCATGTTCCACTCAGCACTTCGAAACTTGCCCTCTCAAACTTGGCCTCCCGGTTCCGGCAGGTTGTAAAACTGCTGCAGCTTTTTAGTACCAAGGAAATCGCAGCTATGCTCCATGAGATCTGGGATTGTGCTGTCGAACCAGTCGTACAGGCGCTCCAACAATTTGGTGTCATACGAAACTCGCGCATTTGGTGGTGTCCAACCAGTGACTTTATGTTTCTTCCCCTTCATGCTGCTGGCCCCTTTTGCAAAGGTCAACTGCGCCTTTCAGACTTGTACATTTCCTCGTACACGCCCACACTTGGTGCACTTCTTCGTGCAAGAAAGCAGGCACATCCTCACTTAAATAATCCACCATTTGCGATCGTAGGCGTCTCAAAGCCATTCGGCAACTTGACACCTCTTCCGTCAGTCACGCCCGAACTTGCGCTTGTCGCCGAACACGTCCGCGGCCATGCCTGCGTCACGCGCCTCGCAGATGAGGATGCTACCGTCGAACGAACCATTGATGCGTTCAAGGGTTGCAAGTGGCTTCATCTTGCCTGCCATGGCATCCCTCACAAATTCAACCCGTTCGAGTCGTATTTTGCATTACACGACGGCCCCTTGACGCTCAAGAAGCTCATCCTAGCCGACTTTGGGAATCCTGACTTTGCGTTCCTTTCGGCATGTCGTACCACCATTGGCGACTCCACCACGCCAGACGAGGTGATCCACCTTGCGGCAGCAATGCAATTTGGAGGATTTCGTAGCGTCGTTGGCACTATCATGCCTGTCGACGACGCTGTGGCTGGCCAGGTTGTGTCCGCGTTTTACACACATTTGTTGGAGGGGCGACTGGATTGCACCAGGGCTGCGGTTGCGTTGCAAAAGGCGTTGAAAGGGCTGCGAGGAAAGATACCGTTTGACCAGGAGATTGCGTTTGTCCATATTGGCATCTAGCGCACATAGATTGGACATGGATGTTCAGCATCAGGAAACCTATGTTTCTGCTAATGGGTCTAATTTTAGAGGACTTAGATGAATTTAGATCATAAGTCACTTGAATAGAGAGCTTGTTAGCAGCTAGACACTTTGTGGTGAAGATGTTTAGTATGTGGGTTCACTAGATAGTTCAATATTTGAGATAATAGCAAATAGGATATTTAGATGATTAGAAATGATCCATAAGTGAATTTAGAAAATTAGTTGGTGATAAATTAGCAGGTATGGCTTTTAAATGATTAGCCATGGTTGTTTAGCTTGGGTAAACACTTATATCTGCAAGAATACAGCCAATTAGCCATTTTATGGATATATGTATTTGAAAAGGTAATTCTCTATTGATTTAATTACTTAATATCTTGATTTGAGGAGTAAGCAAACTGTTAGGTACACAGCACCTTATATTCTTATATGGTCAAAAGACAAGCTTCTAACTCATCAAGCTGAGGGAATATAAAGTCCACTAACATATTTAGGTGTATATTTGGGTATTGTGTTGGTCTGTTATTGTTGTGAATTAAAGGACAAATAAATCTAGATACTTGAGTGCTAATTGTTGCTTAGACCATAGGTTTATATGTCAACAAGTCTAAAGTATAGATGTAGAAACTGTACTTGAGTGCTAATTGCTGCTTAGACCATAGGTTTATATGTCAACAAGTCTAAAGTATATAAAGCCCATTTATATACTTTGATGTATACTGAAATATACCATTACTTTGTTGTAATAAATGACTCTTAACACTGAATAGAAGTCAAATCCATTCAATACTCTATTACTCTAGGACAAGTGATGTATAGAAATCAGGCTGCTTCAGATGAATCAGATTCAAAACATTTAGCTCTACCAGAAGCCAACCCTCTAGATTTGGCACACTTGGCAGCCTTCTGTTTGGAAGTGTAAGCCCACAAGTAGTCCTTCGCACCTGTGTAAATCCTCTTCCACTTCTTTGCGGAAATTTTCTCCACAGACTCCATTACCTCATTTGTAGCGAAACCCCAAACCTGTTTTGAGAACTGGCCACCTGTATCATCTGACGATCTCAAACGACCAGATTTCCACTGTCCGAGGGCTCTCTCAACCTTGAGTGAGCATGGCAATGAGTCTAAGCAGAAAAGAACACATAGGACTCACACCAATAGTAGCCCAAGCAAGTGCACACTTTGGGAGATCGCCATTATCATCCATACGAGATCTCGAGGGCAGCCCTTCCACAGTTTCAAGATACAGAGCAAAGGTATCCAGGATACATGGGTGCATAAATGCACCTTCTCGAACCTGAAGCAATCAGTCACGGATCAACAAACAACAGGATACATACAATGTTGTCTGGGTTATGATCCACAAACTTCGCCCACATATATGGGCACTCATCTGGGGGCACAACCACCTTGTGTCCACGGTCATTCACCACCTCAGTAGGCTCTCGCACAGCCCAGCGGGTATACTCAGCACGGAACTTCGGGTCATCAAAGCACGGCCTTTCATTGAAGTAAGTTTCGACAGCCTTTTCCGCACGAGCAGCGAAGGCACTCCGCCAGGTATAAACCTGTTGTCGAAGCTTGATATTGTTAGCAGCCATAACGTAGAATAGGAATATGAAACTTACCAGATAGAACACGGGATCATTTCTTGGCGCTACAACATGCTTGATTTCGGGAACATACTTGTTCCACAGCCATTGAGCACGGTCAATACTTCCATCAAGCTCCCATGGATCATCGCCACAAGCAGCGGTGTCGCGAAACATTGGGACGATGCGAGCATCCCAGATACGCTTCGTATTTGGAAAGCCTGGCAGGTCCTCATTTCTATACTTTTTAGCTCTCTCACGTTGTTTTCTCTGCCTGCGCATAGGCCGCGTTAATTCTGCATCATCAGGCTCGCTGGATGAGTCTTCATCGCACGAATTGGTTTGCCGTGTGGTGCGCGTCTGCTGAGTGACTTCCGCCCAGCGTTGGGCTACAATGGCGACAGATGGCTGAGGAAGTATTCAGTATAACTAGTTAGTTAGGGCGATAAGTCTTACCTTCGAACGAGCCGGTTGGGCCACAGCAACGGCAGACAGCTAAGGAGCCCAGTAATCAGCATAGCTAGTAGGGTAGGGCAATAAATCCTACCTTTGAACGAGCCGGTTGCACCGCAATTACAGCAGATGGCTGGGGAACCCGGTACTCAGTGTAGCTTGTAGGGTAGAGCAATAAATCCTACCGAACGAGCCGACAGTTTAGCTTGAGCGACGGCTGTGGCATCACGACGTTTACCATTGAACTTTGCAGGCGCCTCGTCTTCATCACTCCCTTCGTTGTCTTCATCATCCTTTTCGTCGTCTCCATCATCGTCTTCGTCGTCTTCATCATCATCATCATCGTCTTCATCACCCCCTCCGTCGCCTTCATCACTGTCTTCAACGTCCTCATCGCCATCTTCAATACGCTTGTGCCAGCTCCGGCGGCTGTTGGTATTGTGGATGTGGCTGGGAGGATGGCGAACACCCTTGCCACCATCCTTGCCTTGACCATCCCCATTGGGGGTGTCGTGGTCGTTTCCATCGCCACCTTCGTTACCCTCATTTCGACCAATAGGAGGGGTGGCTTGCGCATTGTTTCGATCACCAGACAAGGGACGGCGACCGTTGTAGTCACTGTTGTCGTCTATCGTGTGGTAGGACGGCACCACGCTGTCGCCTTCGTGTTCATCCGCATGAGTGTGAGTATTGTACATGGACAATCGACACTCTCACCGTTGTGAGCCTCGAGACGACCCTCATCGCCGTCGTCATTGTGGGAGTAGTTACCTTCACGTTTGTCTGCGTGAGTGAGTGTTGTTGTGAGTAATTGATGTTCTCACCGTTGTGGGGTTTGAGACGACCGTTGTTGGGGAGGCTGTGAGCTTGTTCCATCAACGTGCGAGTTTGGGCATCGTCCCCAGCCACCTGAGCTTCCCCTGTGCCTTGGATCACACCCCGTGTGACCTCAAGAATGACAGGAGCGACCTTGAGTAGGGACGGCTCCACGCTGGCTTCGTCCGTTCCACTGCCATCTGAGCCAGCGTACTCGCTGATACTGATTCCTGAGCGTGGCGTAAGTCCTGTCAATGAGACGGCGTGAAGGACATACCGGGTTGTGACTGGGACAACGTTTTCGCTGCAGTTCATGGACGTGTTCAGTGAGAAAACGAAAAGAAAAAGCTTGCGGCTCACCATTTGTAGCCGAGGTCGCCGATTCGACAGACTTACCCAACGATCTTGGGACAGTCGTTGATCTTTTCCACCCTGGCCTGACACCAGAAACAGGAGGTGTCGAGCCGGGACTGTTCGATGGGTCGAAAGGTGGTGCACATTTCTTGCGCGGGCTGCAGTGTAGAGCAGGAAAGCGAATGAGTTCCATTGGTAAGCAAAAGGGACACGTCAGCAACGCACCGCTCTAAGTCGCTTCCACTTTTGGTCTTACGCTTGTTGCCAACCGCAACATCGTGCCCTGCGCTCTTGATCGCCTGCGGCGCTCCTTCAACGTTGTTGTTGGCCTTCTCGTGCGTTCGACCAGGTGCGTCGTTTGAGATCTTGTTAATCGGCCTCGATTGTTGTCCGCTGACACTTATCTCATCCTGTTGGCTCTGCGATCGCGACGCTACGATCGGCATGCTTGTTTTGTCCCCTGCTTGGTGTCGGGGTTCTCGTAGCTCTAACGACGGGCGTTCGGTATACAAGGTGAGTGTGTGTATCGTACTAGGAAATGGTTTGCTTACCGCTTGACAGTTGCTCCTCTCTGGCCTCTCGCACCAGATCGCGTACGGTGTGTTTAGTCCTTTTCGCCACACCCGAGCCCTTATCTATGGCCGCGTCTTCACTTTCATTTGCGTCTGACTCTGACGTTACCACCTTCCCTAGGAATCCAGTAAGTTTCTGAACAATAAATACCTGCATACTCACTCTTCTTGCCTTTCGCATCCTTTGCCTCGTGTGCCGTCTGCTTACGCGCTACAACTGGTTGTGCTACCTTTGTGACTGGTGGACCTGGCGGCTGTCGTGCAGTTGCTGCGTTGGTTGCAGTTTGTGTGAGCGTCTCGCCTTCAACACGAGCTATGTCCCTAATGATAGCCTCATATTGCATATCTGTTCTGTGTCGTTTGCTATGCGCTTCTCCGGCTGCAGCTTGTTCAGTCGCTCGCTTCTCAATCAAACCAGGGTGGGTATGCTTGTTGCGGGGTCGAGTGACGACCATGCTTAGACTGAAATAGACTGCTAGAGACGACACTGCATACACAGAACAGAAACGTACCAGTGGAAGGACCAAAACAAAATACCTTGGCTGTGCAAGCCAAGGCAAAAGAGTATTGAGAATTGGAGACCAGACGAGACACCACAACCGGTGAAAGGTGTGAGTTTGTGGACAGAGTGGTGTCCAAGCCCGCTCCAAGGTCTGAAGCAAGAGTCAAAGTCTGTATTCCCACGACTCCGAGCTTTAAAATGCTTACACAATCTGGTATACATTCAATATTCAAGCTGCAAAACAACTGGTTCCAATCGAAATCAGGCAAACTTCCATATTACCTTTTTGTGATCTGAGGGCTTATGCCATTGCTATAGATACAAGACCTATAGATTCAGGCAAGGGTGTAGCAGATCATTCTCATAGCTCAACTGGGCATACAAGGCATGTTTATCTTCTGTCAAATATTATAGATCTCTCATATTGTGCAAGATAGCAGAAGTACTGAGGATTACAATTTGAAGTCAATAGAGAAGGTAATTCAGCTTAGGTGAGAAGTCAGCAAAACTAACCATCAGATCTTGCAATGAAAACTAGGTTAAGAGTCAAAGCTTATAGTGGAACTCAGGGGAAATATCTTCAAAGGTATATTCACTTTCTTTAGACTAGATTCTCCAATATGCAACTGAGGACTAGCCTACCAAAGATCAAAATCTGCTAAGAAGTACTGTGATTGATTGGATCTACAAGGGTGAGTAAAATCTACTATATGGTGTAGTAGAATCCAGATTATGAATTGATCCCTGCAAAGATAATAATATCAGCAAAGACAAACTTTTCTCAAGTACCAAGCTCCATCACCTGTTTTGTCATGCTAGAGCTTACATCACTTGTTATAGATTTTATCATGGAATCTTCTCATCAGCCTAAGAAATACTACTGTATAGCTCCAGTGGCTGATTCATGTAAAAAGGGATTCAGAACTATACGAGGCTGGACAAATCACAGAAACTCTTTTCATTCTTCAGCTTCTTCAGCTCCAACTCAAAGGCCTCACCAACATCCTTATCAACATGTGGACAATGAACATAGGAATGAAGAAAATCTCCCTGAAGGTTCTTTTTATATTCAACATCCTATTCTAGATGGTAAGTCACTTCAATGTTTTTATATGGTTCATATATTTATTTGATTTAGGCACCCCATGTAATCCACAGGGTATTTACTTACCTGTTGATTGTGAGCCTTTGCCAGAGAACAATCCAGGACTAGATGACAATCCATGGCATCCATTTAAACATCAAGCTCAATATCAACTTGCCAGTTTTCTATTTTGTCAAAACACAACACCCCAAGATCAAATCAATGATCTGATGGATATCTGGGCATCTATGCCAGAATGGGATGGCCAACCCCCTCCATTTGCTAATCATGTTGACCTTCATAGAAAAATTGATGCTATTACAGGAGATCCTCCATGGGAATGTTTGTCAATACATCATGCTGATGCATCCACTGGATCTGATGATATTCCTGCATGGAAAAGGGCATCATATGATGTGTGGTTTAGAGCTCCAGAGGCATTGGCTGATCTTCAGCTGGCAAACCCTGAGTTCAAGGGCCATGTTGATTATTCACCAAAACAAGTCTTTGATGATAAGCACCAACGTGTATGGAGTGATTTTATGACTGGAAATTGGGCATGGAGGCAATGTGTAAGTAACTTTATCTATTTTGTTTATGTGATATTAATGATTGTTAAACTGATTTTTAGAATGAACTATCTAAGGATATAGATAATCATGGAGCCATGTTTGTTCCATTAGTCCTTGGAAGTGACAAGACAACTGTTTCAGTAGCTACTGGAAACAATGAGTATCATCCCCTCTATCTATCAATTGGAAATCTACATAACTCTGTGCGTAAAGGCCATGGACAAGGAGTTATGTTACTAGGATTTTTGGCAATCCCAAAAGGTATGAGTGTCATTTCATTGATATATACTTAAGTTATAGAATGCTAATCAAGTTTTATAGCTGATCGTGAACAAGAAAATAGTGTTGAATTTCGAGCTTTTAAAAGACACTTATTTCACACAACATTAAGAGCTATCTTTGAGACCATGCACACTAGCATGGTGCAATCAAAAGTAAAATACTGTGCAGATGGTCATTATCGTCGTGTAATTTATGGTCTTGGGCCATATATTGCAGATTATCCAGAACAAGTACTCTTGGCATGCATTGTACAAGGCTGGTGTCCAATGTATGTATTATTATTATTTTTTATTATAAACATTGGATTTATGAGATGAATAGATGTCTAGCAGATAGAAAGAACCTGGATGGAGGGGAAAATATACCTTTAAGAACACATGAACATACATCTTCAATAATGAGACTTGCAGCTAATGTTTCATGGAAGGAGTATGGGATTATAAATGATATTATGGTAAGTGATAAATCTATTTGTGATATTTAGGTTTAATTTCATATTATATTATGTGTATCAGCCTTTCACTGCTTACTTCCCAAGAGCAAATATCCATGAATTAATAGCATCAGATCTTTTACACCAGCTTATCAAAGGAGGATTTAAGGATTGTATTGTGGCTTGGATAGAAAGTTACTTTGAAAAAACCTGGGGAAAAGCTAAAGCCAAATCTTTGATGGATGAAATTGATAGACGGTATATCTCTATAATTGATTTATTGCTAGTACTAAAGCCATATATTAGTATTGCAGTAGTACCACTATTTCCTGGACTTCGAAGATTTCCAGAAGGAAGAAAGTTTAAGCAATGGACAGGAAATGATTCTAAGGCACTTATGAAGGTATGTAATTAATACTTAGTAAGGCTGAAATGAAACACAATTGTCATAGGTGTTTCTACCAGCTATTGTTGGACTTGTACCAGATAAAATGGTGCAAGCTATAGCTGCTTTTATGAACTTCTGTTATCTTGCCCGACAATCCTCATTAAATGAGGGTGATCTGACTGCCATGAAAGATTTATTACAAATCTGGGAAAATTGTCGCTCTATTTTTATTGAGACTGGTGTTCGCTCTAAGGGGATATCAATTCCTCGTTTGCATTCACTTAAACATTATGTTTCTCATATCCAGGATTTTGGTGTTCCCAATGGTCTATGTTCTTCAATCACTGAGTCAAAACATATTCATGCAGTTAAAACACCATGGAGACGTTCTAATCATAATCAAGCATTAGGTCAAATGCTATTGACTAATCAACGACTTGATAAGTTGGCTTACTATAAGGCTACTCACACAGGTATGTGATTTAAATATTTTATAATCTATTGTTAACTGAATTTAACCAAAGCTCTTTTGAATATTCCAGTTATTGGATCAAATATTCTACCAGAGGAAAATAGATCTGAAAGTGATGAAGAAGGTGATGAACATAAAAGATTAGATGCAACAGTTCAGTTGGCAAAAACACCTTGTAAGTATTATTTTTATTATCATGTTGTGATATATTAAAACAAGGATCTAAATTAGCACCACGTCATCAACTATCTATCAAAGATTTTGCCAATAAACTTCATTGTCCAGGACTCTCTGATTTGATAGCACATTTTCTTCATCTTCAACGCACTGCTAATGATGTTGATATCATATTAGAAGAAGATACTAAGAGATTTCCTCAGTTTATGGGAAAGATATTCTCCTATACCTTTGCAACTGCAATTTTTTATGCACCTAGTGATGCTTTTGGAAGTGGAGGAATGCAAAGACAGCGCATTTATGCAACTAAGCATTGGCAAAATAGTGGGTTGGAGCGTTATGACTGCATATTTGTTGAAAAGAATCCTACTTTAGCTGGATTTCAAGGTATTTATGTTGCAAAAGTATTGCATTTCTTCAGTTTTTCTTTTCGAAACCAGTATTATCCTTGTGCCTTGATTCATTGGTTTAGTCCTATAGGTAATAGGCCATGTGCCATTACAGGAATGTGGATGGTACAGCCAGAATATGATGATGATGAAGCACCAGTGTTATCTGTAATTCATTTAGATTCTATCATGCGCCCAGCTCATTTAATTGGTATCTATGGTCCTGATCCCATTCCCAAAGATTTGCACTTTACTGATTCACTTTCTGCTTTTTCTGCTTTCTATGTTAACAAGTATTCAGATTATCATGCATATGGATTGGCTTTTTAATCTAGTTTTAGTGTATACAATAGATTTGAGAAGATAAGCTATAATATTGTATGAAAACAACAACAATGGCTCTGGTTACTTTATTTATATACAAAGGATGCAGTAATAGAGCTCAATGTGAAATAAAGCAGAGTCTGTTAATGACACCTCAAGTTGTTTACTATAAGATGAAGGCATGAAGGGGAGTACAAATTAATCTTTAAATATTTAGAGGGCAATCAAGAAGAGTAGTAGATACAGCAAATATATAGTAGATAAACATGACAGATAGGTGTAGCTTGGTCAAATGGAGTGCAAAGGCTATGAAATGGGAAGTTTGACTGTGGAATTAGAAGATAAAGGGAGATGCTTATTGCATACAAACAGATGGGTAATAAATCTAGTGCATTAGGGGTTGCTTATGATCATAGAATGAGTTCTGACCAGCAGAAGAGAGTTAGAACTTAAGTGGATTGAAGTTTGATGAAGAGTATGTCAAAAGGATGCTTATAGATTGAAAGGAAGTGTAGTTATGTGTGTGGATCTGAAAGGGAATGGATGGTTAGTAGTGACTAATAGATCATGCATGGTGATCATAGAATAAAAGATATTAAATGTGATAAATAGATCAAGCTTGGTCTTATAGTAGGCTATGAAATAGTGAGGTTTAACTGTGGAATTTGAAGACAGTGGGAATACTTGAGACTATATAATTTATTATTGAGAAGTAGTTATACATCATTTCTAATAGATGATAACATGAAGTAAGTAGGAAAGAAGTTGAGCTAATTATAATTGTTGTTATGAAAATAGTCTATAGATCAAACATTATTAATCTATTTTACCTTCAACAAAACTGAAAACTAGCTATCTATAATTGTCTACTACAGTATATATTCCATAAGTTATAATATTTCAAATTCAAAACTATATATACTTCTATTGATATGATATTTAACAATCAAATGAGTTAATAGATAAACAAATTAGAATCTAATTATCTATACATAATAGTCCATTATAAAATCTATTAATTTAAGCATTCAAAATCTTAAACTATCTTAGTGTCTGATTTATGTTATTAAATTAGAATCTTTGCAAAGGAAAAACCTATAGTGCGATTTTACTATTAACTGAAAACACTAAATAGAGTAAATAGTATAATTGATTTAAAAAAGTAATATTACTTGCTATATATATATCTAATACACTAAAACTTAATAGCTATCATACTTTCACATTTGAAATTTAAAGATTTAATAGTCTTTTAATCAAAAAGTCCAAACAACCATATATATATAAATATATAAATAATCTGTTATCTAGCATGATATAAAAACATAATAAAATATCTTTCTAATACAACTATATGATTTAAAAACTAAAACCACTAAATATATTATCACTATGTGTCAAAATATTTCTAAATAACAAAGCATTGCACTTAGCTTAATTAATTAATTAATTAAAGACTAATATATTAGTAGCATCTAACAGCTGTTTTTGTTTAAATATCTGAATTAGTCTATGATATCTACAATATCTAATTATCCTACTTATTCATATAATAAGCATCTATAATGCTAATTTTATCAAAGCTCACTGTCTGATTGAATATTTTAAGTATTTAAAATTATACCAATCTACAATTCTGATTAATTTTATGATCTAATGTATATGATAACTATGCATCTAATATATTCATACTTATTAACTAATTAATTCCACTATATAAAAATATAAACATCTACTAGGCTTTTTATCTAAGTAAGTTAAAATATATAATAGATTTGGATATCTAATCTGTTGATTATCTAATATTATCTAGATGTCTAACATATTATCATTACATATTTACTATATGGCTTAAAATCTATAATTACCAATCATCTTATGACTACTGGTCTAAGTAAATCTAATGTACTAAACATACCATATAGCAAATAAACATAGGATCTAAGAGTATCTAAAATTCTAATGATAATATTTTCTAAATGAAGAAATATATAAAATGGCTAATCTAATGATATGTACTAACAATATAATCTAACCAACTATCTAAATGTCTACATTGTCTAAATATGTCTAAATGTGTCTAAAATTAGACAGTTAGATGTTTAGCTGTATAGAAGATTATATAGATGACTTGATAGCAAAGATAGAATGCACAGTTGAGGATCTGAACAGCCTAACCAGCCTAACCAGCTATTCTTGTCTAAATCATCTAAATTTAGACACTTAGACCAATATAGACCCATTAGCAGAAACGTAGGTTTCCTGATGAGTGCACATCGGCTTGCAGATGGGAAAAAAATTGCACAGGACAAGAACCCTCCTCCACTTCGTGGGAGTCGGGGAAGTAATTGTCTCGTGATGCGTCGGTGCTTGAAAACCGGCAACACCCGCAGCCAGGTTTGGCCCAACTTCCACGCGGTGGAGTGCCTCGCAGCAGCCTCGACGGCGAGGAGCGGACGATGGCAAGGGCAAGGGTGCACAACCACTCGCTCTTTGCCCCTCCCACCACAATGTTGACGAGGTGATACAATCTTCGACCACACTGCTGAGGACGAGGACAAAGGCGAGGCGAGGGCGTGTAACGGCGCACCCACTGGCACACAGTGCCGGCGACTATGGTGGAGGGATGAGGTGTGCCGGGAGGCGAGGTACAACGCAGGTGTGTTATCATACTGTGCACCCACTACCACATCGCTGACGACAACGGCGAGGGGGCGCAATGTTATGCTCACACCAGGGCTGACGACGACGAGATCGGGGGTGTGCAACTGCATGCCTACTGCCACATCGACAACACCTGAGGACAAGGACGAATGGCCCCATGGCAACCAAGATGACGACGATGGTGAGAGCGGGGGTGTGCAACTGCGTGCCTCCCACCACATCATCAATGACACCCAGGGGCAGGGACAATTGGCCACATCACAACCAAAACGAGGAGGACGAGAGCAAGGATGTGCAATGCACCACGTTGGTGATGCACAAAGGCGGACAACCCCATTGCCACCGAAATGAC
>JBBPUG010000782.1:0-15760 GCA_038094535.1 Tubosaeta aff. alveolata | reverse complement strand
GATATGACTCACTTGTCTTACAATCTGTGACTCGTCCCATGTTTACCCTTGTTTGTTCCATGAAGTATATAAACCTTCGAGTACAGACCCTGTACCCTAAGTTAGACCTCCTCAATCTTGACCTTGTACTTCCATCATCACAGAGAACTTGCACCTTCCTCTCAACGAGAGGTGCTCCTCGAACCCTTGACCCCCCCTTTGATCCCACTGCAGTGAAAGGCAGTGTTCTTGTCACAGAGACAAGCGACTACCTTGAACCCTTGACCCTTGAGGCTACGCTCGACCTTACCCGGGCCAAGTGTAACAAAAGGTCTAACTTGCCCTTCGCGATTACCCTTGTGTAAGTCGCAACCATTTTGTCCTCTAGACCCCCACCTGTCAGGCGACCCCAGCTGTCGACTGATCGACCCCTTGAACACCTCTCGTCTACCTCTGAACCCGTTGACCCACATTGGGAATGGCAAAGTACCACTCCTAAACTCAGTGACTCTGAGACGGAGAAGGAACTCCCTGGTCTTTTCAAAGACGCCTCTGAAACCTCTGAGACGGACGATCCCATCACCCACTTCCTTGAACAGGAACACGTTGCTACTCTCACAGATCGGCTTCACCGCTCTACCACCTTCCTCGACAACGACCCTCTCCCCTTTCCCCAACTGGTCTCACGTCCTACTCCATTGACTCCTTCAGTTTCTCTTTCCACGATAGCCACTGCCACCGCTCCTGTTGCCACCCCGTCCACTCCTATGAAATCTAAGTCTAAGCCCATGACTTCTAGACCCACTGAGCTTCGTCTCAACGTCCCCGACTCCTTCGATGGAGATTACTCCAAGTCCATCCCTTGGCTTCGCTCTGTACAATTCTACATAGAAGTGAACAAGGATGTCTACAACTCTGATCTGAAGAAGATTGCCTTCGCCTTGTCCTACATGACCAAAGGATCTGCCCGAACTTGGGCAGACACCTTTAGGGACCAAGCCTTGAATGCACAAACCTTCGGGACTATGGCTGAGTTTGTCGCAAAGTTTGAACTGGCGTTCAAACACCACGATACCACTGGGAACGCCGTCGCATGGCTCTCCACCACCCGTATGACCAAGGACAAGAAAGGGAACTACGTCCCTTCCATCACCGACTACAATGCTAGATTCCAGAACCAGGTTGCTATCGCTGGGATTACTGATCAAAATGTCTTGATCAACTACTATGCCTCGGGCATTCCCTCTCCTCTGATGAAGCGGATACTTCAGATGGACACCGTCCCCTCTGCCATCAATGATTGGTACAAGAAGGCCGTATCATTCCAAACCCAATGGGAATGTGGCAAAGAGATCGCCCGACGAAACAAGAACCCCTCTCGTCCCAGCTACCTACAAGCTTCTCCTCCTTCCTCCAAGAAGGACCCCGACGCCATGGATGTTGATGTGGTCAGGGTTCCAAAGCTCACTGCTAAAGAAAGAGAAAAATGTCGCAAAGAAGGACTCTGCTTCCGTTGTAGGAAATCTGGACACCTCAGCAGCGCCTGCCCTGCCTTCCCCTCAAAACCCACAAAGGTCCAACGGGTCAAAGACGACGATGACCCCCCTCCTGGACTGAAAGACACCAAGGATGATGACGATGATGAAGGGGAAGGGACCTTGGTCAAAAGAGTTGGCTTTTCTTTTGAATCGGGTTTTTAAACTGGGGACCTCGAACAATGCGAGTCTCCCCAGTTACGTGTGCTCCTGTAATTGTATCTCGTTCCAAGAAATCTATGTGCATCGCCTTGCAACTCCTGGAACCTACGCACACAATGAAAACCGTCGACACCCAAGCTCTTGTGGACAGCGGAGCAGACCTAAACTGCATCGACTGGCAGTTTGTACGAAAACATAAACTCTCCTTAACGAAACTTGACGTCCCTATCCCCGTTCAAAATGTAGACCAAACCCCCAACAAGAATGGCGGAATCAGGTACACTTGCACTCTATTCACTGGAATAGAAGGAATCGCCCAACAAACCACCTTCCATGTCATGTCCTGTGGCAGTGAAAACGTCATCTTAGGACTCCCCTGGCTCCGTGTCACCAACCCTACCATAGATTGGGCAAAACAAACCCTCACCATCTCGGAATCCTGTGATGAATCTAAAGAGCTTAATCGACTCTTTATGGAAGATTCCCAATGACATAACGGATTCTTCAGACCTTCCTCCGACCCTCCCTATCGACACCATCATATTGACACTGTCTATGATGGACGACTCTATGATTTCCTTGACAAGGAAACCGAACCACAGTACATTCAAAGAGCCCTAGACAACCGGACGCTCCACCGGATCATCCGTTGTGGATCCCGCTTCCTTCCGAACACTACCATCGCCCGCCTTACCACTGCCACAGAACTAGCCATGGCTGCCAAAGCAGCCAAACCAAAGACCACCCTTCCACTGGAATACTCCAGATACCAGTCCGTGTTCACTAAAGAAGCGGCAGACCACGTTCCTCCCTCCCGACCTTATGACCACGAGATAAACCTTGACGATACCTTTGTCCCAAAGATTGGTAAAGTCTATCCTCTATCCCCTGACGAACGAAAAGCTACCAAGGACTTTTTGGAAGAGAACCTCAAAGCTGGAAAGATCCACCCATCGAACTCCCCCCAAGCCTCCCCCTTCTTCTTTGTTAAAAAGAAGGATGGCAAGCTTCGCCCTTGCCAAGATTACTGCTGCCTGAACGAACATACAGTTCGCGACGCATACCCTTTGCCCTTGATCTCCAATCTTGTTGATAAACTCAAAGACGCTAAGGTCTTTACCAAATTCGATGTCCAATGGGGATATAACAATGTCCGCATCAAAGATGGTCACCAATGGAAAGCCGCTTTCATCACCCACAAAGGGCTCTACGAACCGACGGTGATGTTCTTTGGACTCACCAATTCTCCGGCGACCTTCCAACAATTCATGAATGACTCATTTCGCGACATGATCGCTGAAGGATGGCTGGTCATCTACATGGACGATCTCTTGATCTTCTCTCCCGATGAACAAACTCACACGGAACGCACCAAATGGGTACTCCAGCGCATGACTGAGCTTGATCTACACCTCAAACTGGAAAAATGCCAGTTCGCCACTTCTGAAGTAGAATACCTCGGGATGATCGTCCAACCCGGACAACTCGCCATGGGTCCTATAAAACTAGATGGGATTGCGAAATGGCCTGTCCTGACCAAGCTAAAAGAAGTCCGGTCATTCCTGTGCTTCGCTAACTTCTACCGTCGCTTTATCCCAGATTATTCCTCCGTAGCTCACCCTCTCATTGACCTCACAAAGAAGGATCACCCTTGGTCCTGGACTCCCGCCTGTCAACAATCCTTCGAATCCCTCAAAGAACTTTTCCTGTCAAAACCCATCCTCCAGCTACCCGACCCTGCAAAACCGTTCGCAATCGCCACTGACGCCTCCAAATTCGCCTCTGGAGCAATACTTCTCCAGACAGATTCCAACAGTGATTGGCACCCTTGCTCCTACATGTCCACCTCCTTTTCCTCCACTGAGCGCAACTACGATATCTATGACCGTGAACTCCTTGCCATCATCTGCGCTCTGAAAACCTGGCGACATTACCTTCATGGATCCTCGTTTCCAGTCCAAGTCTTCACCAATCACAAGAACCTCCTCTACTTCCGTGCCCCCCAGAATCTCAATCGATGACAAGCCAGATGGCTTCTTGACCTTGCCGACTTTGATCTGAAAATTATTCATGTCCCAGGAAAACTCCTCGCTGGCCCTGATGCCTTATCTTGTCGACCCGATCTACTCCCCTCCTCTGACACCTCCGACAACGAAGGCGTTACGCTCCTACCTCCATCCCTTTTTGTGAACCTTGTAGATGCCACCCTCACCCGCCACATTACCTCAGCCTCCCTCGATGACCCCTTAGTGAAAACCAAAGTCCTTGCCCTCTCCCCTGATCTACCCGCCGCTATTTGACATTGCATGGTCGACTGGAAATACGATGGCGGTATCCTTACTTACAAAGGACGCGTCTACGTTCCCCCTGACGATACCCTTCGACACTCCATCTTGGAACGATCACATGATCACGCTACTGCTGGCCACCTAGGCTATCTTAAAACCCATCAATTAGTATCCTCGGAATTCTGGTGGCCTGGCCTTGCAACTCATGTATGAAAATATGTCGAAGGATGTTCTGTCTGTCAACAGAACAAAGTGAATACTCATCCTACCGTTCCCCCCCTGACTCCCATTCCCTCCAAATCCTCCCGCCCTTTCCAGCAAGTGTCCTGCAATATGATCACCAACCTCCCTCTCTCCGATGGCTTTGATTCTCTGTTGGTCGTGGTCGACCACGGGCTTACGAAAGGGGTAATTCTTTGCCCCACCAAGAAAACCGCTACCGCCGAAAATATCGCCACCCTCTTTTTTCACAAAGTATACCTCCACTTCGGCCTTTACGACAAAATCATCTCAGATCGAGGACCACAGTTTGCATCCGCATTCACCAAAGAACTTGGACGACTCCTGAACTATGACCTTTTCTTATCCACTGCGTATCACCCTCAGTCCGACGGAGAAACTGAACGTGTCAATCAAGAGGTAGAAACCTATCTGAGAATCTTCTGTGGAAACAACCCTATCTCATGGTCTGAAATGATTTTCCACGCCGAATTCACACATAATCACCGCCCTCATTCTGTCACCAACAAATCTCTGTTCTTCCTCATGCTGGGCTTCAAACCACGTGCTCTTCCCACAGTCATCTCCGAAACCAACATCCCCGCAGTAGAATCTCGTCTCAAGGAACTCTCCGCTGCCAGAGACGAGGCATTGGCCGCTCATGAACTAGCCCGACAGGTCATGGCCTCCCGCACCCGTCAGAAGTTTGTCCCCTTTGCCAAAGGAGATAAGGTATGGTATGGCTGGAGGCCAGGAACCTGAAACGCTCCATCGTCAACCCAAAATTCGCTCCCAAAAGAGAAGGACCCTTCGAAGTCACCAAGGTTCTTTCCCCAATCGTCTACCAACTCCGCCTCCCTAAAACGTGGAAGATTCACCCTGTGTTCCATGCTTCCCTCTTATCTCCCTATCGCGAAAACACCGTTCATGGCCCGAACTTTCCGGCTCCACCTCCACAGCTGATTGACGGCGAAGAAGAATGGGAGGTGGAGCAGATATTATGACATCATGGGAAGCCAACGGCTCGCCAATACCTAATCTGATGGAAAGGATACACTGCCGACGAAGACTCGTGGCAACCAGAACGGAACTTGAAAAATGCCAAGTCCGCTTAGGACGAATATAAAAGACTTCACCCCTCGGATTTCCCTTCTCACGCTCCTTCCCCTCCTACCACTCGCACTTGCACTCGTAAAAGATAAACCTATGGCTATTGAATACCCTTGTCCTCATCCTGCCTCTGCCTCTTCTGTTGCTTCTTCTACTACGTTAGCCAATTCTGTTTCTTCTCCTTCCTTGTTGTCCGTTTCTACCTTAGTACTTTCTCCTTCTTTGGGCGTTGCAGATATCTACAATGTCCCAGCCATCTCCCCCGAGCTTTACTCCCCCGATGACCTTGAGCTACCCTCGTCCTTCGTTGCTCCCACCCCTAAAGCTCCCAGTCCTCCTACACCTCCTCCCTCGCAACCTCGTGTCTGGCATACGTCCCTTGCCACCAAAGACAATGTTCCTGCCCCTCTACCGGCCGGATCTCTGGATCCCTCCGCCGTAATCTCCGTTGACGTCCCCATCTATGCCCATCGACTTTGTGTCACAGAACCACCGCAGACATATGAGACTGTCCTCCTAGAGTACATCAACGACCCTCGGCTAGCTAGCCCCATCGAGCACTATATAGACCTTGACTCCCCGTTCGCTGCTCTCACCTTTATTCTTCGACAAAACGAACTCCTCTCCATCATTGACCCTGGATCCCCCGGCTGGCCAACCAGTGCAGTTACCTGTGCCCGAGCCATTCAGGCTGCCATCCGTCGTTCTGCCGCCGCCTTAGCCTTCCAAATGGGATACAACGAGTTTTGCAAAGACTTGCGACGATACCTCTGAGAGCTAGCCGCTTCCCAACAACGTCTACTTGAGACCTCCGTGCCACCGTCCCCTCCTCGACCTGTACCTCCTCCTGTCCCACAGCCTGTTTCTACTCCTCCCACTCCCGAAGCCTCGTCAGCTCCTCTGACCGCTGAAGAAAGCGCTATCTTTGGAGCCATCATGGCAAGAGAACGCGTTAGGAGGGAAGGTATTCGAGACTGACCTCTTAGGCCAGAAGATCCAAGGTACTCTAGAGCATGCTTTTCTTGCAGACGTCTGGGACATCGTCGTGTCGACTGCCCTGAGTATCAATGCCCCTTTTGCCTTCGCACTCGTCCCGGACATATTCAAGCCGATTGTCCTCGTATTGTCCAAGGAGCTACCACGTTTAGCCCTGGAATGTCTCCCACTCCATCCTCACCGAGATCCTCTACTTCGTCCACTCATCGCGGCCAACGAACCGCTCGCATCACCATCGGAGGGAGACCCCCTCGTCGCAACCACCAACGTAGCACTTCCCCTCGACCTCCCTCACCAGTAGATCACGAGGATGTCTGGGATCAGACGGCTTGGGACAACATCACCGGATCCCCTACCAGGGATGACTACTAAAAGTGTCTTCATCGGAGCTTCGACTCTAGTACGGGGGTAATGTTACGTTTTCTTTCTCTGTGTTCTCCTTTTGGACATTTGTGTACACAGACACGTTTCTTTTCCCTGATGACTCACCTATCCGACTCCATCGCACTTGCTCGTCATCAGGCTTACTCCTTCATGACTCATTCTTCCGTTCCTCTCACACGATATGACTCACTTGTCTTACAATCTGTGACTCGTCCCATGTTTACCCTTGTTTGTTCCATGAAGTATATAAACCTTCGAGTACAGACCCTGTACCCTAAGTTAGACCTCCTCAATCTTGACCTTGTGCTTCCATTGTCTCCCTCGTGCTCCTTACAGAGAACTTGCACCTTCCTCTCAACGAGAGGTGCTCCTCGAACCCTTGACCCCCCCTTTGATCCCACTGCAGTGAAAGGCAGTGTTCTCGTCGCAGAGACAAGCGACTACCTTGAACCCTTGACCCTTGAGGCTACGCTCGACCTTACCCGGGCCAAGCGTAACAATATCTCTTTGCGTCATTGCTTGTGTGACTGCATCGCTGACGATGGTATTGAGCTTAGCGAGTGTGTAGGTACGAGCAGCTGTGTTGGAAACAGGTATGGGAGTTTCGCCATGGTCCGCGGAAGACCCTTGGACGAAGGACATTCTGATTGGTTCAGCGAGGAATGTTGAAGCGAACGATGGAGTTGTTGGATTTGGGCAAGCGCGCATGCAGCCACGGACCCACGGATTCATCTCTTCGTACGATACTTTGTCTTTTCTCAATCTTTTTGTCTTTGTCTCTTTGTTTTGACGAGATCGCCATTGGTATCATAGATACATTTTCTCGTTCTCTTTGTCCTTTGTCGAGCCGCAATCATTACAATACGATACGATACGCACCGTATATATACAGACGCTCAACCACACTCATCCTCAGTCCATCGCACGATCGCGCTGACTGAGGTGAGCATCCGTCGTAGATTTATTTACCTTACTCTTCATTGACTTGTTTCGTAGTCTTATTCGTTTAGGTGAATATACAAACAGTCCATCGCATGATCGCGCTGACTGAGTCTTACTCGTTTAGCGCCACTCTCGCTCGTATATTCACGTCAGGTTATGAGCCCTACGTGAGCATCTAACATATCGATTAGAAACCCTCTCGCAGATATGTCTACTGCCATTCCCGTCACCACCGATACACTACCCAACAACATCCCTAAGCTCGATGTCAAAGGGACCAACTGGGCAATTTTCATCTTCCGCTTCCAGGTCGCCATTGAAGCCAAAGAACTTTGGAGCCATTTCGACAAGAACTCCACATGGCTGATCCTTCCTTCATCACCCTCTGATGAGGAAATGGCTGTGCTCGCCAAGTGGAATAAGGATGAATCACTTGCCAAGCACCTTTTGACGCAGCGTATCCCAGACTTGACAGCGCTTCGCATCTGAAGTTTCGATACTGTCAGAAAAATGTGGGCAGAGATTACGAAAGAGTACACTGAAAAAGGGACATACGCTCAGACCGACTTGTGTACAAGTTTTCTCGAATCATGACTGCCGAAAGGGCAGGAGGTGTGCCACTTTCTGGACTCCCTGCGCACGAAGAAGGAAGAACTCACCTCCGTTGGAGTTACGATCGACACGCAGGACTATTGATCAACTATTATCCATTCACTACCTACAGCCCTAGCAAATTTCGCATCTGCTCAACTAGCTGCCGCTCACCTATACAGCTCAACCAAGACCATCGAACCGGACGTCTTGATCTCGATTATCATCGAGGAGGCTGAACGACAGAAGGCAAGGGGGAGTTCAAAGTCGGATGGGCAGAAGCAAGATTGCGATGAGGTGATGTTGGTTGGAGCACAGGGCAAAGGGAAAGGACAAGGGCATGGGGGAAAGTCTTTTTCCAAAGGACGTCGGCACGATGGCGAGAAATCGAACAAATGCTGGGTGTGCGGATCCACTGAGCACAAGTCGCCATTCCACTACATGCGAAATCAGCAAAAACATGATGACGATAAGAAAGCCAAACCCACCGCTGAAAAGGAGAGCGCTGTGCATGTGAAGTCACCTGATACAGATGATGAAGATGGTGTTTTCGGTGTCATGGATGACGATGATGATGATGAGTCAGTCCCCGGTCTTTTTGATGTGGAGTCTTCTGACGATGAGGGTGCTGAGCTTGATGAGGTCGATTGGTTTTCGGTCACTGCTGACAATGACCTGTCAAATAACGACATTCTTGACTCTGACGATGAAACGGTTCACCTACCCGCTAATGCCGTTTACCCTGATGACCACGTTTTTGCGTCAACCTCGCCGATGGATCACGATTGATACGTTACGCTTTTCGACTCTGGTTCCACTCGTCACATATCTCTGTATCGCGAGCTGTTCAACATGCTGTCGGACATCCCACCAAAGCCCTTTACTGCTGCAAATTAGCAGGTCTTCAACGCCACTGCCACGGGCGATATGATTATTGAAGTCCCAAATGGATACAACTCTTCATGTTTGCATCTCACCGAGGTACTATACTTGAAGGAGGTTGGATACACTCTGGTATCCATAGGGCGTCTCGACGAACTAGGTTTCGAGACAGTTTTTGCCAGAGGTTTTTGCACCATCCGAGCATCCAATGGTGAAACAATCGGCTGTATTCCCCGCACCACAAAAGGGCTCTACCATGTTATTCAAGAGCCTGATACCGCCCAAGCTGCTGTCCCGCGCACTGTCACTGTCATGGAGTTACATCACTTGTATGGACACATTTCTCCTTCAGCTGCACACACTCTTGCCGAAAAAGGTCTTATTGCTGGATTGCTTTTCAACACATCATCAGATCCAGGTACTTTTTGTGAATCATGCATCTATGCCAAAGCAACTTGCAAGCCCATTGTGAAGGAATGGCAGGGCGAACTCTCCTCAAATATCAGTGACATCATTTGGTCGGATGTCTGGGGACCTGCACCCGTCCCTACGTTGCGCGACAAGCGGTACTACGTTACTTTCACTGACGACCACTCCCGGCTCACATATATGTACACCCTCCGTCAAAAGAGCGACACTTTTTCTGCTTACAAGAATTTCGCCGCTTGGCTCGATCGACAACTTGCCGCTAAAGTCAAGCTTCTTCACTCTGATTATGGAGGTGAATATCGGGGAAAGGAATTCATGTGTTATTTGCAGTGTGAAGGAACTGGTCAGTGTTTTACTGCCCCTGACACGCCGCAGCATAATGGTGTCGCTGAACACCTTAACCGCACCATCTTGGAACGTGTTCGGGCGATGTTGCATTCGAGTGGGTCACCAAAGTTCCTGTGGGGAGAAGCCACACGTCATGCCGTTTGGCTAAAGAATCAAACACCTACCAAAGCCCTCAACGGTCGAACTCCATATGAGGTTGCTTTCGGCCACAAGCCCGATATGGGCCGTCTTAGGGAATGGGGATCAGACGTTTATGTTTGAGTTTCGGTGAACAAGCTGAGTGGACGGGTTAGCAAGGTCAAATGGATGGGGATTGATGACCAATCTGAAAACGCTTACCGAGTTTACTGGCCTGAAAAGCGCTCTGTCACGGTCGAGCGCAACGTTTATGATGGCCCACATCGTCTCGAGGGGGAAGGATCACTACACGATGAGGACGATCTGCCGCTCACCATTATCCCGCCAGCCGCACAGCCTCAACCCTCTGCCCCACCATCGCCAATTATCAATCCATCTGTTCCTGACCCACCTATCGCCGAACGTCCGCAATGCAACCGAAAACCTAGTCAACGTCTTCACGACATCCTTGACGGCAAGTCCACCGACCCCGTACCATGCGGTGTCCAAGTCCCACCTGTCGCCGAACATCCTGCTGCTGCCGCTATCCCTTACGACAACGATGTCGAACTTGTTCTACAGCTATACGACCACATGGTTGACACTGAGGCACTCAAACCGTCCACACTCGCCGACGCAAAATGATGATCCGAGTGGCCGCATTGGGAGAAGGGAATTGAGGAAGAACTTGCTACCTTGAAAAAGGCCAGCACATGGGAACTCATTGACCCACCACATGGTGCAAATATCGTGGGTTCTAAGTGGGTTTTTCGCGCTAAAAAAGATGCTGCAGGAAACGTTGTACGCTACAAAGCCCGCCTCGTCGCACAGGGCTACTCGCAGGTACCAGGAGTCGACTACTTCGACACATACGCCCCCGTCGCCAAGCTCGAATCCATCTGCACCGTTCTCGCTTTCGCAGCACAACACAATATGGAACTTCACCAGATCGATATCAAGGGCGCTTACCTCAATGGTGAGCTCGAAGATGGCGAATGCATCTACATGTGCCAGCCCCCTGGATACGCCAACCCTGCACATCCGAAGCATGTGTGCCGTTTACGCAAAACGTTGTATGGTCTGAAGCAAAGCGGGTGGAGATGGTACCAAAAACTGGTGGAGATCTTGGTAATGAAGATAGGATTTCAGCAATGTCCTGTTGACCAGGCCGTTTTCATTCTATGTTCCGGTGATGACCTAACCATCATAGTCATGCATGTCGACGACTGCACCATCACAGCAACGGCACTCAACCTCATTGTTGCACTTAAAACACGCCTGCAAAAATTCGTCGAAATCTCGGACTTGGGAGAGCTACACTGGTTGCTCGGAATTGAGGTAACCCGCGATCGCGCCGAGCGCACCATTTCACTCTCACAGTGCTTGTATTTCGAGTCTATCCTATGCCACTTTAACTTCGACCAGCTCAAGCCTGTTTCGACGCCGATGGAGCCGAACCTCAGGCTCAGTGCATCCCAATCGCCCTCGTCTGGTGCCGATTATGCTGCTATGCAACATATCCCATACCGTGAGGCAGTCGGTTCGCTTATGTACACCGCTCTTGGGACTTGTCCCGACATCTCCTATGCCATCACCACCATCTCTTGTTTCGCCGCAAACCCGGGCCTCCCTCATTGGGATGCTGTTCGCCGCGTTTACAGGTATTTACTCAGAACATTAGACCTCCGACTCACGTATGGCAGGAAAGTTCGCCCGCTGGTTGGATATACGGACGCCAATGGGAGTATGGGGGAGGATCGTAAAGCCATTTCTGGCTATGCGTTCCTGGTTGATGGAGGGGCTGTCTCTTGGAGTTCGAAGAAACAGGACATCGTGTCCTTGTCGACAATGGAGAGTGAGTACGTCGCTGCAACTCATGCTGCCAAGGAAGCCCTCTGGCTTCAATCATTCATCACAGATGTCTTCGCCCCGCTTGTCGACCCAATCACCCTTTTTTCCGACAATCAGTCTGCCATCGTGCTTGCCAAAGACCATCAATATCATGCCCGTACTAAACACATCGATGTTCGTTTTCATTTTATTCGCTGGATTATTGACGATGGAAAACTTCGCCTTGTTTTCTGTCCCACCAACGACATGGTTGCCAACATGCTTACTAAAGCGCTCCCCTCACCAAAGGTCAAGCACTTCGCCGCAGAACTCAGACTGCGTGCAGCTTGAGGGGGAGTGTTGGATTTGGGCAAGCACACGCGCAGCCACAGACCCGCGGATTCATCTCTTTGTATGATACTTTGTCTTTTCTCGATCTTTTTGTCTTTGTCTCTTTGTTTTGACAAGATTGCCATTGGTATCATAGATACATTTTCTCGTTCTCTTTGTCCTTTGTCGAGCCGCGATCATTACAATACAATACGATACGCACTGTATATATACAGACGCTCGACCACACTCATCCTCAGTCCATCGCATGATCGCGCTGACTGAGGTGAGCATCCATCGTAGATTTATTTACCTTACTCTTCATTGACTTGTTTCGTAGTCTTATTTGTTTAGGTGAATATACAAACAGTCCATCGCATGATCGCGCTGACTGAGTCTTACTCGTTTAGCGCCACTCTCGCTCGTATATTCATGTCAGGAGTGGTAACTGGAGTGTTATCAGATGACAGGATGGGCGCATTGTCAGAGGACAAGTTACTATTTCAGCGGCGCTCAGCAGCTCACTGGGAATGTTCACTTGTTCTGACCGAATGCGTATGAATGAGGAAAGTCAAGACACGAGCTTGACGTCGAAAGTCCCAGGGCAGGACATGAATATCGAGGATGGGAGAACCGGAAAAGGCTTTACTACAGCCTAAGGGAATACTACCCTCATCAGATGTGACAATCGCTGTGATCACGCAAACAGCAAACATTATCGATGTGTTTTACGCTACGGCCTCATGCTCTGCAGATACGGGTGGTAGTGCACTTTCCACCAAGAGCAACGTTATCCTTATTTATTACGGCAGACGACCGTATATGCAGTGGATGGGATTCAGGTGCTTGCCCGAGGTAGTTTAAGTCTACCAACTGTTGCTCCTTAACCCTGAAGGCCAGGTGTAGTACAATGATGGGGATGAAGAGTCCGTGCAATCACTGGCAAGAGTAAAGATTTGAGGATGGACATCAGCAAATTACCAATTAGCTGCAGTGATGACAGCGCTACAGAGTCGGCAGCCTGTGCTGTCTGTACACCCTGCATGGATCATCTAATTAGGGTAAATAGCGTAGTAAAGTGTACCAATGGATTCCTAATAAACAAAGACTTAGAGAAATTTTGCACAGATTGATCATGTGACTATGTGTTTCTTTGCTTACATACTTTCACCTGCAGTCACATCACTCGCCGCTTCCACTACTCGCCGCTTCCACTCATCCCACCACTGGCGGTCTCGCCCCACTTCGCCTGGGCGATGGTGAGCGCCCCTACCCGTTTACACATGCACTCACGTGCACTCACCCACTCTAGGTCCCTCCGTCTGCGCACACACCACCCCCAGACGTGTGTGTGCGTCCACCACTATACTGCCGCCTCACGTGACACCGAGGTGGCGATGCACAGAACATCACACCACCAGCTGCGCACCACCACCGCACGGTGAAGACAATGACAACGCGTGGGGGGTGTGAAGGCACACCCACCACTACAGCGCCAACACGACAGGGCAGAACGGCGCCCCCACTGCCCACCGTGACGACGACAGGGCAAAACGGCACCCCCAGCCCCCACCACAACGGTGATGACGACGAGGGCGAGGTGACACAACCACGTCCCCACCACCACAGGACAGGTGGAAATGGCGCCTCCGGCCCCACCACAACAGTGACGACAACGATGAGGGCGGGGTGATGCAACTGCGTCCCCACCACCACAGCGCCAACAACTACAGGGCAAACAACGCGCCAAGGCCCCACCACAACGGCAACAAGGGCAAGGAGGCGCGACTGTCCACAACAACAACAACAAGGGCAAGGCGACGCAACAGCACCCCACCACAGCGTTACCACGATGACGGGGCGAAATGGCACACCCAGCCCCCACTGCAACAGCAATGAGCACGAGCAGGCATGACTGCGCCCCCACTGCGACGAGTCAACCCAACAGTGTCCCCCCACCACAGCGTTGACAACGACAGGGCAAAACGGCTTGCCCGGCCCTCCCACCACCACAACGACGGGGCGAAATGGTGTGCCCAGCCCCTACCAGAACAGTGCCCCCACCACGATGCCATCATCGGCGATGAGGTGACTGGCACACGCGGCCTCCACAACGACGACGACGAGGGCGAGGCGATGCAACAGTGCCCCCCCCACCACAGCGCTGACGATGACGATGGGGCAAAAGGGCCCGCCCAGCCCCCACTGCAACGGCGATGAGAGCGAGGAGGCATGACGGCGCCCCCACCACGAGGTGACTGGTGCGCGGTCCATGATGACGACGGGGCAAAACGGCTTGCCCAGCCCCCCCACCACCACCACGACAGGGCGAAATGGCCCGGCCCCTACCAGAACAACGCCCCCACCATGTCGTTGTCGTCGGTGACAAGGCGACCGGCATGCATGGCCTCCACCATGAGGACGACGAGGGCGAGGCGACGCAATAGTGCCATCGCCACCACAGCGCCGACGACGATGATGGACGAAACGGCTTGCCCAGCCCCCCCACCACCACCACAACAGGGTGAAATGACATGCCCAGCCCCTACCAGAACAGCACCCCCCACCACCACCACGTCGTCGTTGGTGACAAGGTGACCGGCATGCACGGCCTCCACCACGACAACGACGAGGGCGACGCGCCATCACCACCACAGTGCCAACGACAATGACGGACGAAGGGTGCCCAGCCCCCACCACAACAACGAGGAGGAGATGGCACGCGCGCCCCACCACAACAACTGGACGAGGAGACACAACGGCACACCCACTTCCATCACTGCCATCACCGCGACGACAATGGGTACGCAACGGCGCACCCACCAACACAGTGCCAACAACACAGACGACGGTGCGAGATGGCGCCCACTGACACCACCGCCATCACCACGATGTCAACGAGGGCGAGGGTATGCAACAGTGCACCCACTGACACGGCGCCGACGACGCAGGTGATGGTGCGAGACGGCACACACTGCCACACCACTATCACTGCCACGACGAGGACGAGGACGAAGAGGCGCAAGAGCGCCCCAACTACCACAGCGTCGTTGGCAACGGCGAGGCGAATGGCGTGCCCCACCACGACGACAATGAGGTGCGACAGCGCCCCCCACCATAGTGCCGACGACGACATGGAGAATGGCCCCACTATGACAACATGGGCAAGGAGATGCAACGGCACACCCACCACCATAATGTCAGTGACGATAGCGAGGGAGCACAATGGCATACTCGCCACCACCACCACCGTGATGACGGCCAGGGTGGGGAGGCACAACAGCAGGGTGGGCGAGGGTGAGGGCGAGGGGAATAACCACACATGTATTAAATTACTTTTAATAAATTTTGCTTTGATTGCTTAAAAACCTCAAGGTGAATTGGGAACAGAAAAAAAAAGTGTATTATATGTGATCATATGTGACACTCTGTGCACGCTGTACAGCGCTGTACAACTTACTAATCCTGTGTAGCCACTGTTTCTTGTACGGGATTACTAATCCTGTGTAGCCTGTGGTCACCTGTGACGATCCTGTACGATAGGGGACCTTGCCATAGCCCTGTGACCTCTGTACAACTCTGTCCAACCCTGCACACCTCATTGGGAATTTGCTGATG
>JBBPUG010000781.1:0-15773 GCA_038094535.1 Tubosaeta aff. alveolata | reverse complement strand
GGGAGCTTGGTGATTGGTCAGGGCAAGTGCTACCTTTCCAACAATCAATTTGATACTGACGGTACATACTCATTAGGCTATGTCATTTCCATGCTAACTGTGTGAGTATGTCCTCTCTGTCACACGCTCTGCTCTGAATGTAGATATCTGAACAGGCTTAACGCACGGAAAATCATCTGTGATCGGACTTTGGACATGGAGTTGACAACCATACCAGTCACATCGTCAAACATGACTAGTGATCTTCCGACTCCATGAAGTCAGTTTTGTCGGGATTCATGAAAATTTCTGATAGCTCACATTCACCGAGTGTATGCTCGATGTTGCTTGTTTTGTGTTTGAGTAAATTATATCTGCATCAGTTTTGACCACTTATTCTTAGCAATTCGGGGTTTCATTGAAACACAAGGTTCGAGTGGCGGAATGCAATTTTAGCGTTCCTCCTCCGCCGATGTGAGCAATTTGTTGGACCAATATGTTTCAGCATCGACTCCTGCGCAACCACTCCTTAAACCCGCTTAGTTGAGTGGTAATGATAATCGGTTAGCGCCTTAACTTGACATTTCAATATTCGAGGACGACTGAGTTTTTACGAGCCTATTCTCACCTGAATTGTCGAGCGCTTCGAGATCTGTTTTACTGCCGGATTTGGCGTAGCCTTGTGCTTCTAATTGTTTCTGGCCCTGTGCTGCGCACCTAATAGTAGAGAGTTAACTCCACCGGCTTTCCATTTCCATCTTGTTCCGATTGCGACATATAATCAACCATTTTGCGTGGAACCCCGGGAGGTTGCATATCTAGCGACAGCCTTCAAACGAGTTTGCAACACGCCCCGGAAACGATAGGTGATGAAGTCGGCCTAAATCTGATGCCTGGATGCTTACCAGCTCGCGTGGGGTACATGATCTCTAGTCTGTACACGCACACCAACCACCCGTGAGTTTCCGTCGGTCCGGGTCTGCAATTTTTCACGGCGCAACTCTGAGCCAGTCGGATCTAATGCGATGGGCTCAGGTCTACTCAATTGGTGTTATTATCTGCGGCGTTACTAGTTGCCATTCCATTTTCCAGCTTGGCAGACCGGCGTATGTTGAAACTTGACAGTCAGCTAAATTGCCATGTGAAGTACTGTCATTCCCTTCGCCTGCGCCTCATTTCTAGTCTGATCCTGAGACATCTCTAAGGTATCGCCATCTGGGACATTGAATGGTCTTATCAGGACCTGGGACACTGCCAGCCATCACAAACTGTTTAATTCATCTAAAGTCTCTGCTCTGCTCGCCAACCAATTTCGAATATTCCCAAGGTTCAATCGTTCCATTGGGCTTTTATTCTCTATCACAATCACTCCGTGCTGCTCTCGGGGCAAGCATGCGGGGATGTGTTTTGCGGGTTGCGAGGTTCAATTTCCTGGCACTGCCACACGTAGTTGATTCATGCAAATGATAAGGGCACACGTGGCCCTCAAACAAGCTCTCCTCCGCCGCGGCCTTCCAATGACGTTTTCTTGTAACACACTAGCGTATGCGGGTTGATCCACGCTTCGATGTTCTCCATCTTCTTCGGGGGTTCTTCGTGAAAACCGCCTTGTTCCCACTCCAACAAACATCGTATGCGCACTCAGATCACGATGGCCCAGGGTGTTCTTCACGTTAAAAAGTGCTTACAATATCGAGGTACGCCAGGCACGCTAGGCTGCTGTGGTGTCGTCAATAACCTCTTCTTTCTCTTGATCTTCTTCACACGGTTGCCGATGTGGTGACTTAGACCAGACAGACGGGACTTGAGGTGGTGTTCCTAGTGTCGTCCTTATACTAGAGCCGTAGTGGCCTTCTTGGTCTGGTTGCCCGTGAGTGGCACAGAGTGGTACATGTATTTTGACTTTCCGGTACAAATACGCCAGGGCCTCTGGAAGCCTAGCCCTTTGGTTACCACGATACTCCTCTTGATCGTGATAGTACCTATTCGAGTCTCTGAGAGCGACCCGAATCAGTGGAGCGTCACCTCGAATCGCATATAAAACCACAGTGACGCAGGTGAGCCCGTCGACATTCTGATCGGCCTTGTAATTTCGGTGATTCTGTTAGCCACGGAAACGCGCGTTAATTTCCCTTGATTTGTTTTGGGTGGATAGATGCCAGTTGATCTCACGCTCTGTTCAGTGACTCGCATGGTCTAACCCGGATTTGTGTGTCGACTTCTCATCGGCGGCAGTAGCTCTAGAAAAACGCGGAAATACAGATCGTTTCTTCGCGTGCCGCTTCGAGCTCCAGGTTCTAACCATGAGAACCAAGGCGGCCAGCACCGGAACACTGAAACTACACTATGTGAAGGGATGGAGCCCTGGAGAGATCGCACAATTGCGACCAGCTTGTTACGAACAAACCATCACAATCATGATGGGCCACCAAAACCTCCTGAGCCTCAAACTCTACAAGGCTGTCACTGATTTGACTATGGCACCGGACAACCCAGAATTTGAAGCAGCATTTATGTGCTTTTGAATCTTGCTGCTGACATTCATTCTTGATCCCCAGCCATGTCTTCAGTTCCGCCAGCATTTTTGGGCCAGGTGTTCACCCGCAAGTGAGTGTTCCTTCAAGCATTAGTAGTAACGTACTCAATCTTTCAAGGCTATTTGCCTACGCAGGAATCACTTTGCTCCTTTATGATTATATTCTTACAGCTGAGGTCGAGGTGTGTCTTGCGCAGCAGCTGTCAGCCGCTGATAATTCGAGACACCTGATAATCAACAGGTGACGCATATCTGGAAAGGGCCATGGACGCTCACCAAATCACTCTTTCTGATCAATCGGTACGGAACCTTGATTGGTCAGACGATTATTGCGGTGGAAGAAACAGGGTACTTTAGCCGTGACTCCAGACAAGTATACATTCCCCGTATCTCACTGTCGCATGGCAAACTCACTCGCCCATAAGTTTTGCATTGCCTTCCGAGCATACTCTGAATTATTTGCCATTTTATCTGGAGAATCTATCCGTCGTGAGTATATTACGCCCCTAGATCTCCCTCTCTTGAATATGAGGCTAGTTTTCGTTGCAATGCGTGCCTGTGCGGTATTGGGATGCAGGCGCAGCGTCACATTGTCAGTAAGAATGTTGTATATTCTTTATTGTGTGTGTCTAGGTGTCTCGACAATGTACTTGCTGCTGCAGCACACTGATTGTGAGTGTCAAGTGTTATCCTGTCGAAATTCAACCAAATGTTTGACCAGTCGTGCAATTTAAATATTTGCATAAGGTTGGTCTATGCATTTCACTCATACCCAGTATGTCCCTCTGTTCCCTCCACCATTCAGATATTACACTCAGGCTTCCAGTGGGCCTAGTGAGTTCCATTTTCTCCACCATGCATGTCAAGGATGAATGTACCATCGGATCTTAAAGTGGAAGTTCTGGTTTATACCGTGCGTGGATTATGATGAACTATAACAATGTACTCAATGCCACGACCAAGGCTCTCCCTTGACGGCCTTACGTTCGTGGTTGTATGTCACCATCTCCTTCCGTTCTTCAAAGAACCTGGTGTCATCTATCCATCGCGGTTGATTCGTCTGCTCGCAAAGGACAGTGAGCATATTGCGAGCCATTCATCGTTGATCATTTCTGACGAACCTTTGAAGGCTTGTTGTTTTACCTTGTAAGCGTTCCAAGCCTTCTCTGGGACATCGTTCTTGATGAACCTGTAGGCAAGTCTATTCAGTGATTTATTTAGTATTGTATGCTGGTATGTTTTTTTTTTCCTCTGCACGATATAATTCACTCTTAGTTGCATATGCAATTAGGACTGCCTATCGTCAGGTGAGGCACCGTAAGACGATGTGACGTGTCTTGCGAGACGACACAGACTGACAATGTACGAAAGGATCCGAGGAACTTTCTTCAGATAACGTGAGGAACCCAACTTTGATGCGTATACTGCTTGTTGATGTCCACATCGCAGGATTACAAGTCCCTTCCTGTCAGTCATCGGACAACGCCTGATACTTAACCTTCGAAACGTCCAAGCGCAAACGGATGATACGCGCGAGTTTAGCGCGGAGGTGCATAGACAAATCGCAGCAGCGATGGACGTTAGTCCGGAGGCGGATCGACTCGAAGTGGTGTGATTAGAGTGAATTGTGTTCAAATCGGGCTCTCGCAGATGCCCATGTCACCCCCAAAGTAGTAGTTCACGCGCAAAGGAGCGTATTACACTGTAGAGAAAGTACTTCAGCGGCTCAGCCAAACCTTCAATAGCCTGCCCGAGCGAGGGAATCGTTGGCGGGCCACCTGTACCAGATAAGCCTGTCACTTTCAAAATCATAAGAGATCGTCTAGTTTGAAGTAGGTGGAAGCAACAGAGTTGGTCACTAGGGCTTGGTCGGGCGAGAGCCTGGCGTGTGCGGTGTTGGGGGTCCTCGCGTCGTAGGTAGTCGTTGGTTGTCTAGCGTAGCCCTCAGAGTGGATCCACCACCTGCACGCCTTCCGGGTTCCCCTGCTTGTTACCCAGGGTGTCTCTCAGGCCGTACCCCTTCCACCGTGCAGGAACCACATGTTTTCTTGGGCCGGCATACGAGAACACATGTAATGGTTGAAGTCGACAAATATTACAGCAGGGGAAGCATGTGACGAGAAATGCCTGGCATCATATCAAGCGCAAAACAACACGGCTTCTTTCGACGTGGATTAATTGGAAATCTTACCCAGAGGTGTCTTTGCCATCACGCTGATCACCTCAAATAAGACCTGCAGTACATCCGAGTCAGAATCTGGTCCACTCGATTGGTACGAGACCACGGGGCTCACATCAGCAGCAGCCATGGTGGTCAGCTCGGCATTCGTGTCGTACGCTGGAGCGACCTCGATAATGTCAGCGGAAACGATGCGCAGGCCGTCTAGACCACGCAGTATCGTGCGCAGTTCACGCGTCGACCAACCTAGATCGCGCATGGATCGGCAGACAATTGCAGAAGTCACGGGATCGTACCTCCAGTTTCGGGCGTACCGGTCGCAGGCGCGAACGCGGGGTCGATCGAGTCAATCTATTCCGGGGCGGGGACAGTCAGTGGTACGCAGGTCTGGGACGGAAGAAAAACGCAGGACGAAAGACGCACATCGATCGAGAGGTACACTGGACCGTCACCGACGGTGTCCCGAATCTTTTTTATGATGCCATCAGTACCTGTAGACGAGATAAACGTGATATGGGATGAGCTTGCAAACTAATGATACGTACCGATCGTATCGATCTCACGCGCCTCTATTCTCTTGAAGCCGGAGGCATCGTCGTTTGCATAGTCTGCTGGACCAGACAAGGTGGTTCGAATGGCACCGTGCTGGGATCAACGGATCAACTAGGATCAAACGTTCGATGGGAGATTCAAGAATGCACGAAAATAACGTCATAGGGTGATAGAAAGGAAACGAGACACTTGCAATGGAGGTGCCATTCTTGACGAGACCTTCTTGAGTGGCCCAGTAAAAGTAGGTGCCATGGTTGATTGCGGCTTGCTCCGATGGAGCACCTCCAAAGACGCTTGGTTTCCATGTGTCGAGGTGCGAGTCAAAGTGGATGACAGAAATGGGACCATAAGCCGAATAAATGGACCTAACGTGAGATCGAGGGCATCAGAAAATGAGGTTCAAGGAGACACAGGGGTGCTACGACGCTTACCTGAGAAGGGGAAGAACAATCGTGTGGTCGCCACCAAGCGTGACGATCCTTGGATGGTGCTTTCCATCAGCAGAAATGGGGGCTAGCGGCTTTCCCGTCAGTGGGTCATTGCCAAGGGGAGAAAATGTCGCTCTGTGGAGAAGTGCCTTGTGGCCTTGCTCGATATGCTGGATCGCAAACTTGTTGTCGTAGGGTGTGACAGGAATATCTCCACAGTCGACGATTTTGAGCCCAGACAGGAAAGGATTGACCTGGAGTGGAACGTTATATCCGCCATACAAAGTCAAACGGCGTGACCCTGCACGAATGCCGGCTGGACCGAAGCGAGCACCAGGACGATACGAAGTGCCTGTGTCCCGTAAACAACATGGTCATTCCGTCGATTTCATAGTTATAGGAGGGGCTTACAAACGGGGCGCCGACAAAGGCAATATCAAATACAGCGTCTTTGTCCTTGCCTAGGCATTGCACCCACGGTAACTTTGCAAAAGTGGTAATGCCAGAGAAAATGGAGTCGGCAGTGACTGAGCTCGTTCAGTTCAAGATGAAGCCTATTGTCATGCCTAGCTTTTACCTTGGTTATCGCCTGGATAGATTGCCTGATAGGGATACTTGTAGTATCCGAGGGGCATTTGTCCGTCATGCTCATGGCCTTCGTGAGCGATGGCGACGTGAATACTGAGCGCAGTAGCGACGAGGGCTAGTAATATGGCGCGCATCTCGACGCCAAATGGTCTGGATTTCGAAAATAGGATGTGACAAGAGGTGGAGGTCAATCAAGGAGATGAAATGGCGGTTGAGTGCAGCTAAAAAGAGGTCGTCTTGGGAAAAGTACCTGGTTTCTTGCCTCGTGTCGCCAGACGATCAGAAAGATCAGAATGCTGATATCGTATTTGTGCTGTTCACCAGCCTCGAGGCAAGAAAAATCTGACCGGCCGAAAGATAACTCGAAATGAGTTATAAGCAGGCACCCACGCCAAGGAAGATTGTTCGCCGGAGATACTAAACGGGTTAAACGTGTTTCAAGGAATGCTGAGGTGGCCGTACGATGACGTTTTCCGCTTATCCGGCTGTTATAAGCACATTTACGCCATCTTTTCTCGAGTCAGTCTCCCCTCCTTCTGTGCAAACATGAGCCCGAATGAAAACTCACCATTGCTACGACAAGTTGGCGAAAGCCATCCTCCTTCTCCGCCAATCCCTAGAATAATTCCCGAAGAGGAAGGAGCGATCCATCACTTTGGTCCAAAACTCCTGGTCTCGCTGGCTATCGATTCTATATCCGGTACGGACGATCTCCTATGCTCCGCACAGTCTGACCCTGCCCCAGTCATCCTCTCCTACATCCTACAAAACTCGGTGCAGACCGCCGCCATCCTGGTCACTGGCCGCCTCGGTCCTGAACAGCTCTCCGCCGCAGCCTTCTCCATGATGCTCGCATACGTGACTGGCGAGTACCTTTTCATGCCTCTCCGCCTCACTCGTAGGGTCCCATGACGTTTCCATGTCCGCAGGCTGGTGCATCGCGTTCGGCGGTGGATCCGCCCTGGACACGCTCGGATCCCAAGCCTTCACGGGCGGCCTCCGCAAGACCGACCTGTCCGTTCACCTCCAGCGCTGCGTCGTCCTCCTCTGGGCGCTCTTCCTCCCCGTCGCCGTCCTCTGGTTCTACAGCGAACGCGTCCTCTTGGCGATCGGAGAACCGGCCCGGCTGTGCAAAGACGTCCAAGACATCATGCGCGTCCTCATCGTCGCAGCGCCCGCGTTCATCGCGTTCGAGTCGCTCAAGAAATACCTGCAGTGTCAGGGTACGTCCTCGCTTGCTTGACGTGCACCACACCGACCTCGCAGCACGACAGGGATCATGCGCGCCCCCACGCTGGTCTTGATCCTCGTCTGGCCGATCAATCTCGCGCTGAACGTCGGCCTGGTCCACTACACCCCCCTCGGCATGCTAGGCTGTCCCGTAGCGCTCGCGATCACCTACTGGCTCGCCTTGTTCCTCCTCATCCTCGTCACCTGGCGCTCACCCACCCACAAGGCCAACGGGACGTGGGGCGGGTTTCAGCCCAAGGCGGTGTTCAACGTCCAGCGCTGTCGCAGCTTTCTCGCCCTCGCTCTTCCAGGCATCCTGATGATCGGCACAGAATGGTATGTGTATGTCTCCTTCACCCGGGTGGACAGCGGACGGAGAACACCCTAGGGCCGCGTTTGAGATCGTTGCGCTTGCCGCCGGATGGCTGGGTGAGCTTGCCCTCGCAGGCCAGTCTGTCATCATGACCACCGACCAGAGTAAATACACCGTTCTCGTTGGAGAGTGACTGACCTCATACGCCTTTACAAGTCATCGCCACCATTCCGTTCGGGTTCGGTACGTCTTGATCGCGGTAGTCGTTGGTCTGAATCTTTGGGAGTAACCCACACCAAGGGGTCGTCGCGTCGAATCGCATAGGGAACCTTATTGGTGCAAGGACCGCCGTCGGTGCACGCGCTGCTGCCCACGCAAGCGCGCTTGTCAGCGTACTGGTTGGTTTTACGATCATGGTCGTTCTTCTAGCCAGCAGGGACGTGCGTCCGTTTCCCTTGCTGTTTTCATTCGCTTTGAGACGCGAGATCTAGCAATTTGGTTACCTGTTCAGCGACGACGAGGACGTCGTACGCCTTGTGAGTAAAGTCATGCCGCTCGTCGCATCCTTCCAGGTGAGCACCTCAGCATGCGTTCTGTGCCTTGGTCGCCTGACCACGCATAGATTGCGGACGGATTAGCGAACTCATGTGGTGGCGTGTTGCGTGGACAGGGTGAGTGATGCGTCGTCGGGACCTCCAAGTCAGCTGAGACGGGCGATCAGGACGCCAACAGCTCGGTGCCTTCTTCAATATCATTGCCTATTATGTTTTGGCGCTACCGATTGGAATCACCCTGGCATTCAAGCAGCATATCGGTTTGCAAGGCCTCTGGATAGGTATGCCTTGAACTCTCCATCACCGACGATTCCTTAGCTACGTTCGTAGGTCAAGTCATCGGCCTCTTTACCGTCGGCGTGAGTGAATACGCCGTGATCTGGTTTGGTACCAACTGGGACGACGAGGTTCGGAAAGGGATCACTAGAAATGCGGAAGAGGCGAAACAACGAGCGTTACTTGAGCACCGCCAGCAAATGGAAGGTGGACTCACCAACTAACTCTAGGGATGAGAAAAGATAGAGATAGATCCAGATACGATCTAGGGTATGTATCACGGAACAAGTGGCTTGTACCATAGTTGGTAGATTCTAACGAGGTTTTTGGTCATCGAACTGCAGGCATGGTGTACAGATCACTTGACATTGAGCGCATGGTTTCAGCACGCGCGGTAGAGATGACTGCAAATGATATATGATCCTCGCTAAAAACATCATAGCTCGTCTCTGGCTGGTGATTCGGCCGATACCTTTGAAAAGTCTACCGTCCCATCCACAATCGACCTAAAATACTTGGACAGCCCTTCATACTTGTTCTGTCCTATATCCACGCACACATTTAGCAACCTCACACAGTGGGAGCCAACGGACAACGTGTTCACCTTGATACAAAACAGGAACGCTCGATCCCGCAGGGTACACAATCACCTTGGAAAACTTGCCCTCCATCTCGACAGGGAACCCGAGCGACAGCCCAAATTCACCCTCCGGATCACTATGATGACCAAACGCGATCTTCTTGTAATAATTGTTCCCGAGGACCTGCCACAACAGCGGGAACTTCTTGTCCCGGTTCAACAACACGACGCGCGGCACGTCCACGTTCTGTCTCAACATCAGCACCGCCCGCACGTGGGGTCGTTGGAACCGGACCTTGTCCAACCATGCCGGAATGTCGTCTTGGCGCGGCATCCCCTGGATCTTGTTGGGCACCGCGCGCGAGGCCCACTTGATCAAATTGTTCGACGTTCGCTCGCCCCCGTCGTAGGCACGTGCGGGGAGTTGGCCGCCCCGGGGAAACACTTTGACGGTGGGGAAGCCCTGGACGTCCTGGCGTGCCCGTCAGCGGTCGTGCGTCGACGCGCGTGGGATGTGGACGCACCTGGGACGCGCAGAGCGGCTTGTTGGCCTCGGCATCACAGTCTACGGCGTAAAAGGGCACTAGAGGGTTGAGAGTGCCAGCGGCTTGGCTGTATTCCGGCGCCATTCGTTGACAGTGCTAGCAAGGGAGTCTCAGGACTGGGGGGTACTGAGTGAGACTGGACTTACCCCACACCACGGTGCGACGAATGCGACGACGCTTGTGCGCTGTATACGCGTAGTGAGATGGATAAGTACAAGTGGAATGTGTACAGACGTTGCTTTTCATCGCTCGCTTGAAGCTTTTTGGATCCAGCATCCTGACTTTGGTGCCCGGCGGGAAAATCGCCGCCGTCACGAATGTCGGGAGGATGAGCAGGAGGACACCAAGTGTGTGTAGTATCATCATGGTAGTTGTAGGACAAGACGCGTGATGTCGTGTGATGACGTGGCGGATTCAATTTCGATCATATCCACAACTCATTTTATTTGTCGGTCTACGTCTGCACTACGCACTCGAGACCACTCTCCGTCTCGAAATGGGCTTTGAGCGTTTGCGCTTCTTCCCTCCTGAGAAGCTATTGGCAGTTTTATGGTCCCGTCCAAGGATATCATCCCCTTTTACTGCGTAGATACGCACGATCCAATTCTCCGAAGTAAAGGCTTCCTCTGTAGCGAAAAAAAAAGTCAGATCACGACGAACTCTTGTTAGCATGTCGCTCACCAAGATAATCTAGCTTGGGCCCAACCGATGGCATCTGCTGTCCACGTACTCGATCCGTGGCTTGCTGTCCTCCAAACAACTCTGCGAAACGATAGTACGACATCTTGTACATCAACGATTCCTTCATCGCCGGAGAAGCTTTGTCGTCGACACGATACTCCCCATTGTTAAAGTAGTTGGGTTCCTGAATCTCTTCCGGCCAGACACCCTGTGAGATACGAACCATCCACAGGAACTTGTTGATGTCGTCTCCAGAGTAGCCAAGTAGACCGCCAAAGATGATGAGCACATAGCTCACGTCGTGCTTACGAAGAATGGGATAGGCCACTTCCTCGGGAGAGGACATGGCTTTGCCAACGGTTGCAATGTGAGCTGACAATGCGTCAGATTTACTTGCTCTAGTAAAGTGACTACAACTTACTGTTGTTCCAGGTGTTGTTGTCAACCAACGTAGGACGATCCGCCATACCGGCAATCTGATATCCATAATCCCACCAGCTCATTACAACCGCATCCTCTGGCGTGTTCTGCCTCAACCAGTAGTATGCCTCTCGGAAATCGTCGATGATATGTTGGCTTCCATCGGGATTAGAGGATGCCAAAACCACAGAGGGAGATGAGTATGCATTCGAAGTTACCCATGTGCAGTGCACCACGAAAAACAAGAGCAGGCAAATGGCATTGACGAGGACGGTGAGACGCGTGTCGAGACCAAATATGCCTTTGGAGGGGACGGAAGCGGAGTTGTCAGATGATTGGACAGCAGCGGCAGCAGAGGAAGCGACCCCAGAGACAAGCTCCCCAAGCGCGCCTCCCGATGCAGGAGATGTACCCTTGTCCTTGTTCTTCTTCGCCTTCTTGGCAGGGGTTCCTGCGGAGGAGGCAGTGGTCGAAGATGCGCCATCGGAACCACTCGTATTAGTCACTTGTTTTAATGATTCGTTAGGCTGCGTGACGTCTGGCTCGCTAGGATCAAGATATGTGTCGAGAAGAGATGACAGCGCGATTGCGGAGGCCACACAAACGACGGGCGTAAGAGTCAACATAAGACGGACCATAACGCCAGCAAAGTAGCTCGCCATCACAGCGTAGATGATCACGAATATGTGCTCGTCACGAAGGGAACGGAAACACAAAACAACGCCAGCCGGGAAAAGGAAAATGAGGAAATGAAGGTCCATAAAGAATGATGGCCATGCTGTGGGTTGATGTTCGGAGACAGAGGCGATGATTGGAATGTACCTGCGAGATTGTGAGTAAACGCTAGCAATAAAACAGGGTGTACAGACTTCTTGGCGTAACCCGTGTCCCATAATGAATAGAAACGGCCTGTCCATGGGGCGATCCAACCCTTGTACGTGAGTGCGACGATAGCGGAGAAACCGAGGACTCCGGTGGCTACCACACTTGCAAACAAGAGTTGCTGGAATTGTTTCGAGGAGATGTGAGAACGGACAAGCTGTGCGAAGGCGACGATTTGTAAAAGTCCAAATACTCCTAGAATCAATATTGAGCGAAAGCCAGTGAATGAACAAACATGAAGCCAACCCAAAGCAGCCATGTGTTCACTTGTCCGGACAGGCTGGAAACCAACAAAGGGGACTTGCATGCTGGCGAGGGTGCCAATAGAATACCAAGTGGAGTATGCAACGTAAAGCCGGTTGGAGTATCGACCCATGAGGAGGAGAACGAGTGCGTGCAAGGGAATCATGTTGGTGATAAATACGTATCCACCTACAGTGAGCTCATATCAATCGTTGACAGAGTATCAGACAAAGGGATACGAACCCCATGCGGCGACCATGTAAAAGTAAAAGACAGCAGCGACAGCACCGAAGAAGGCACTGCCTTGCTTAAGTGCCTTGATCCAGCTGAAGAAGGTAAACATGAGGAGGAAGATAGCAATGGCTTCGTTGTCATATGACCCAGCGACGGAGCGCGAGATGTAACCTGGCACAATGCCGATGAAAGCCGCGGCCAATAAGCCAGCACTGTCGTCCTTCATCTCTCTCGTGAACCTATGTGACTGTCAGGGGCACCACAAGCCGAGGCATGGAGAGCATACATGTAAGTAGCCCACGCAGTCAGGGCACTAAATCCCGGTGCTAAAAGAACACAAACGTTACGAATATCTACTGGAATGTTCAAAGCATGGAGGATGTTGTAGATGACACCGCTTGTTGCCATTAGCCCAGGGTAGATGGTACCGCCGACGACACGGCCGAGGGGATACCATGCTGTTGGATCAAACCAATTCCAGAATGCCTATGGGATAACGTGAGAGGTGTTGCACGATAAATGACGAAAAGCCATACATAAAAGCCTTTGGAAGCAAGAACTCTAGTTGCGCGGCTGAAACGCGTCCTGTTAAGTTCCTTTTGATGACACTGGGGTGAAGAAACGCACTAGTTGAACCATGGATCACTAAGAAGGATGTACGGTGAGACAAGGACGAGACAGAAGAATGAGAGACAGACAATTCGTGGATGATACTCTCGAAATTTATGACCGCAAAGAGGCGAGAGGCCACAGCAGCACCGGATATGAGACCGAGCGCGATGATGCGGAGAAGAGAAGCGGTATTCGATACGACAACTGGAGAAACGTTGTCAGGGAGTGGGTAAGCAACCGGCATCGTCGAATGAGACCAGCAAAGTTGAGTGCGCAGGTCGACGTGGTATATTATGTAAGCAATTGACCCTTGTAAGGCAGTGGCGCGCCATCAACACGTGTTCCTCATCACTTTGGTGGTGCGGCAGCCTCATGCAACTGTCTGCGCTGATATAAAACGCCGTTGATCAACCCTAAGCAGATATACCCTTTAAATACCCAGACTCTCTTCCATTTCCTCTGTCTACGATGCTGCCCATCTCAGAATTCGCCTTCTGCGGCATCGCTACCGTCGCTGCCACTCTCGGTTATGCTTGCGCACGACGAGCCGTCCTCTCCCTCGCTTCCCCCAACGATGTCCCCAAACCGTGAGTCACCCGACAGCGAACCTCAAATGCAATAACGCAGAGCGGCCGATAGCGATCTCGAGACCGGCCCACCCTCCCTCAAGCGTAAGCTTGACGACTCAGATGGACATACAACAGACAAACCACGGCCGATGAAACGAAACAAGACGCCGCCAACCCAAGCAGTCGAGGACGTGCGTACTTGCCTTCATCGGCTCGCTTCCCTTTACCAAGCTCTACCAGGAGTGGGAAATCGTTTTCCTCCCACCCCCTTACGAACAGGTCTCTGGGCTCCGGCAGTCAGAAGAGCCTGAACAGGAGAGCGGGACCCCTTCCCAGGAGAACGTTCACAATATCAAACAAGATGATACGCCTGCACGGGAGGTGGGGTCGCCTTCCATTGTCAGAAACGCGTGTCTGATAGTCCCCTGTCCAGCCAACTCCGCCGGCGCACTCGCGTCCGGTGACTTCGTCGCAGCCTAACGAGAAAGGCTCGGATGTCGGACGTTTTTCCACCCCACAGCCTTCCCAGATCAACCCATCTCCGAACGAGCCTGAGACTCCACCAGCACCTCCGGTAACACCTCATAAGCCTACCGTTCCAGCCAAAGTTAAACCCACAGATGCTTTTTCCGCATTCTCTGGTTCTAGCTCACCATTCGCTTCCTACTCCAAGACCTCGGGTACCTCGCCATTTGCGCTCTCTGGACAGACTGTCAAGGCTGCTCCCGCCTGGAGGCGCAATAACAAGTATGAATCTGACGTGTTCTGCCAGGCGGGTCCCGTGAACGCGCTTGCACCATCACCGAATGATGCACTCCCATCTACAGCAAATTCCACGCTTGCAACAGGCGGAAGTGGTCCCAGTGCCTCCGGTGGAGTGAAAGCCTTTGTCAAGTCGTCCACGCGTGAGTGGTGGTTCTCTCTACAACAATATTTGATGGCAAAAGCTAAAACTACGCTCAGATCTGACAGGCGAAGAAGACGAAACCGTTGATGCTGAGCTCAAGGGTGTAAAGCTGTTCATGAAGCGCGGGCGTAAAGAGTTTACCGACGGGATGTATGGCCATGTCAAAATTCTCACTCGAAAGTCGACTCCTTCGGAAACGAGTAACGGGGAGCTGCAAGCGACTGAGAGTGAAGTTTGTTCTCGAACCCGTTTACGTGAGTCACCTTTGCCCCAAACCCTTGGTCATCGATCGTTCAATTCTTCATCTCGTTTCCTGTGTCCGCGCATGCTTATTGTTGGCCACTCGCAGTCTTCCGTCGGGATCCACTGGGACAGGTGTCAATGAACGTTGGGCTACACCCGACGGTGCGATGCCACTTTGAAGCAGCAGAGAACATCCTGCGTGTCATTTTGATGGAAAAAGTGACGTCGGACGGAGAGAATACCAAGGAAGACATCGTCGTCTATGCATTAAAGGTTGAGCAGAACAACACTTTTTCCTGCGTAGAATCTCATGTCCGTAATTTGCCTCGTTCATGTAGCCTGGCCGTGCCGGAAAAGCAGACTTTGAGTCATTTGCCAAGAAGCTGTGCGATCATGAAGGACTCAAGTCGAGGGCGGTCACGGGTATGGCGGCTCCTAGCAGTGCTTCTGCATCGTGATGTGGGTTCGAGACCCGTGTGGCTCCGTTCCCTACCCCTCGGAAGAGGGCACCACTTTGGTGTGCCTCCTTGCCGATCAGGAGGACGCGGGTCGTTCCGATTCCTGTGGGGGTGGGGAAATAGGTGTTATCGGCGACAGTTGTGTGGGAGGACTGCTCAACGCTGGACGGTTTATGTAGGTAATAGTGATGGCCCTGGTATATTATGTACGAAATGTGATACATACGATACTGGACAGATGATTATGATCGGCATAGGTATAGGGGTATTCCATTTCCGGCATTTTTCAAACAGATGACAACAGTCTGTCTTTCCAAATTTGGACCTTCTCCGAAACCTCTGAGAAGGCGTTCGCGTTTGCTGCAACATCCCCTGTGTCAGTTCATGCTGTCCATCTGCCACCCGACATGACTCGCGGTCTCAAATCACCCGCAGACCAAACACCACTTCCAAAAGTTTCTTTCGTGCTAGTTCAAGACGATGACTCTGCGCATCTCGCCGGTGTGCACGACCAACAGGCAAGGTCATATGGTTGTACGTCCTGGTCGCTGCTCTACTGCTTCCATCGCTCATTCGTTCGCAAGACAATGACTTTTCAGAGTTCCAGAGGCCAGACCACTACATTCGGTACATTGGTGAGTATGGCCCTGTAGTAGCTTTGCCCTTTTTTGACGTCTAACAGAGCCCTTGGAGAAGGATCTGGCCATCCAGGTCGAGTATGACATGGACGAACAAGGTTTGGTTCGCGTTTTTGTGGTGCAGAC
>JBBPUG010000780.1:0-15790 GCA_038094535.1 Tubosaeta aff. alveolata | reverse complement strand
TACATTAGAGTAGTATATAAAGCCAGAGCGGCTTGCTGGGATTCCTCCCCAGTCAAGTTCACTTTGGAGTTCCTCCTTCATTGGTGTGTTCTCTGAGTGATTTCCCTCACTCTTGGCAAAGGTTGCCACTATGCTGAAGTCTTCATGTCTGGACTACGGATGTTGACGTCCATGGTTTCACTCCTTTGAAGTCGTTTCAGATCAGACCTTATGAAGTCACAGAACTTATCGATCCAAATGCAGTACGCTTGCATCTGCCTAGATCCATGAAAATCCATGATGTTGTTAATATTTCTCGTGTTAAACTATACAAGGAACAGATGCCTGGACAACCTGTGGTTGCTCCTGGTCCAGTGCAGGTCACTGAAGACAGAGATGATCTGTATGAAGTGGAATCTATTGCTGATTCATGCTCAAAGGAAACCACCTTGAATATCTCATCCAGTGGAAGGGATATGATGAGTCCGGATGAATATGGGAATCTGAAGGACATCTTTTGCTGACAGCTCAGGAAGCTATTAAAGATTTCCACAAAGTACATCCTTCTGCCCCTAGAAAAATTCATCTATCTCATTCGGCATTTGACACCTTATTTATCTCTTATGAAAATTATACCACTCCATGCTTTGAACCCTTTGATCACCTGGAAGTCGATCCTTAAACAGGGGGTAGTGTTATGCGGTGTATTTTCCCCTATCCAAGCCCCTATGATTTTCTCTATACAGATCACATGACTATGAACATATGGACGATATGTGCTTAAAGGCTATAGCCAGGCTAAACTATAAGTGCTAGCCCTCTACCCTATGCTCTAGACCTATGACATTATGGCCCTGGTTGCCATAACTACTGGGCTGGATCCCATTCTAATCATTCACTATCTCGTATGCTATGATGTCATACCTCACCGATCATGCATTTCTTCACTGCCTACTACTTCAATCATGCATAACAATTCAATCCTATGATCCTAGATGATCCTAGAGGCTGTCCTTATCTCTGTAGGGCTCAGGGAATTACCATACATAGATTTATTAAGTACAAATAGATACAAACCTGTAGACAGTATATAAACCCCCAGAGTCCAGCTGGAATGCCAGTCTGGTTCTCTTGGGTGTTCCTCTATAGCACCCTGACCAAGGTCTTGTTCCCCCTCCCCTTTCCTTAAGTCTAAGACGTCTAGTGCAACCTGAAGTAGCTTGACGCTATAGGGTTGTTTCATTAGAACCAGACTTATCCGACACTTCACCTTGCACTTCTTACGTACGCAAGCCGCCAAACGTTAACGGCGCACCCTACGACGACGTACAGCAACCGTACCGCTCCGTCTGCCAGCAGTACGTACTACGGGAGAGCTCTTAACTGAGTTACTCAATACGGAAGGACCCTGAGAACTAACGGCTAAGTTTATCAGTGTCCATCACCTTCCACCGGTCCCTGTTCCCATTTAACGCCGCTAACACAAGAAGTTCGGGCGTAGAGCGCTCAAGGGATCCCCAACGTTACCGGGAAGATAGGCCGAGCCTATACGCCACACGGGTTATTGTAGACCCGCGGGATCCATACGACAATTACGAGTGGGAAGCTTTCGACGCAGACCGGGAACAACTTCGGGAGAACGAAGCCACAGGGAGTGGAAAGGAGCAGGAGGTATCTAAAGTAGAACCGCTCTCCCCTGCTACTAAGTTTATACGGGAGCTCGACGCCGCGTTCGGGCTCAACAAACTCGGGCCTCAGAGAGGTCAGATCCGAAGCCTCGCCGTACTGACAACCCTAGACGGGCTGAACTGTTTAGCAGTCGGCGTAGAAGGATCTACGTCCCCCATCCCCAACCCACACGCACCCCCTCAGTGCACCCCCTCCTACGATCCCAACGACTACAGTCCGCCAGCCGGACTTCCCACGCCGCTGCCGCTGAGCACACATCCCACGGAGTTTAGCCGCTACAAGAAGCCAGGGCCTGCTGTCCCTGAAGAAAAAAGAGAGGTATCGCCGATTATCCTCCGGTTTTTGAAACGGACACGGTCGGTAGAACTCCCTGGAGATAGGGCAGAGCCTGAGCCGGAGAGAGCGCCGAAGCGCAGGAGGAAGGACGGGCGGCCTCTGCTCATACGACGGGCCATAGCGCGAGACGTAGTCTTGCCAGGCGGAGAAAGAGTCGAGCACCCGACTCGTATACGTTTACGCCCACGTACTACGCGCATCCACTATCACGTCTAGATTTACGTACTTCTTGCTTCGCATTACCCAAAGGATAGTGGCACGGACCATATATGAAGAATTAAAAGCGTTTTACAATGGCTACGGTGCAACAAATTCTAAGTGACACTCTGATTCCCAATGCAGAAAAGATGGTTGCCATCACGGAATGGATCAACCATTCGGAATCAGTAATGACGAATCAACGTGATACAATCAACACATTAAATGAATTAATTACAGAGCTCCGAAATGAGCTAAAAGTCATGGGAAAACAAAAGGAAATGGTTCCCATGGACACCGAAGAAGGTAGTCCCGCATCAGACAGACTAAAGGAAAAAGGATTCTCCCGTAAGGTGGAGATATTCGCTGACCCAGGCGAATACGACGGTTCCTTCAACAAGTTTGAAGAATGGTGGGCCAAAATGCAAGGATGGCTCACAGTAAACGAAAGGGCAATACCGCCCAAATCTTACGAAGCAGTTGTTTCAGTTCTGTCCCGACTGAAGGGAACGAAGGCTGGGCCCTTCGCTGAAACATGTCTGAAGAAGGGACGGAGTTACAAATGGAAAGATCTTGAAGATGAGATCACATCTCTCTTCAAAGGAAACCTGGTCAAAGAACGGGCCGTTGACCGGCTAGAAAAGTTATACCAAGGACGGGACCAGACCATTGACTCGTTCCGAGTGCAATGGGAAGCACTATACGTAAAGACGGAGATGGACGATTCGCAAGCAATTCGTCTTCTCGAAACACGGGTCAAAAGGGAAATTATTGACCATATTTGGAAACAGGGTGATCGGCCAACTTATGTGCCGAATTACCTACAAGAAATACGGAAGACAGGTCTCATCCTAGAGGGGATAGACATGATTCGAGGCAGGACCTCACAAAGGTATCAAGAACGGCGCTCAAAGTCCAAGGACCCAAATGCCATGGACATTGGTGCTGTAGATGTGAAACAAGGAAAATGTTTCAACTGTGGAAAGCCGGGCCATATGAAACGGGAATGCCGGAATCCCACAGTGAAGTGCAATCTCTGCAAATGGACAGGCGGAGATCACAAGTCAAGTTGCCGAAGAGCCGGGAGCTCAAACACGGCACAAATAAGAAATACGAATATGTCCTGGAAAGACGCTAAAAGCACCGAAAGTCAGGGCAGTGCCCCAATTAAGTTCAACGGAATGAATTTCGAGGAAGCAAGGGCCGCTTTCCGAGATTACGAGGCTGCAGAAGCCAGACACACGGGAAAAGGACGTGCCTGAAGGATTATTCTGGGTATCCTAATGGCACTAAGGAAAAGAAAAGGGTAACGTTTTCCGATTCTTCTGATGGTAACAGGTTTGCTATCCTTTCGATTGATTCTGTAATGGACTATTACGATACGAACTTTCCTTTGCCGTCAGAGGGGTCTGAGGAAACTCAGCCTGCCGAGGACGTTAAACTCAGGCTTAATTCCTCTTTTACTAACCCTACTAACGTTACTGATCAAATCCCAGAAGAAGGTTTATTTTGCAGGTCAATATCATTACGGAACGAATTGACTGTGGGGTTACGGATTGCCCCTATGTCCAAACGGAATTCATTTACAATGGTAGAAGCTCTCCTAGACTCGGGAGCTAATGTGGTCTTTATTGATAAAGCCTACGCTGAACGGTTGAAGCTGCCGCTTCTAAAATTAAAGAACCCCATAAAGGTCTTTAATGTCAACGGAACGAAGAACTCTGCTGGTGACATCACTCATGCCACTGAGCTCTTGATTGAGTTTCAGGGACATCGTGAGAAAGTCTTAGCCGAAGTAACAGACTTAGGACGGCAACGGATGATATTAGGATATTCTTGGCTCAAATGTCATAATCCCGATATAGACTGGACTACAGGCGATATCAGAATACATCGCTGTACGGAAGAGTGTAGATCACTCCAGGAGAAGTCCGTTTTTCTACGTCTAATCGAGAAAGAAGAGCAAGATGTTCAATATCAAGTTTATGAAACGATCAAACGGTTAGATGCCGAAGTATATATTAGGGCTGCTCAAGCAGTAGACCCGAAATTAAAGATCTTGATGGATCAGAAGCGTAACACCGAAGACTTGGTACCTCAGGAGTATCATGAATTCATATCGGTATTTCGGGAAAAGGAATCAGAACGAATGCCTACGAGAAAGCCCTGGGATCATGCTATCGATCTTAAGGAAACATTTGTTCCCAAGAAGGGTAGACTGATACCCCTATCCCATGATGAACAAGAAGAAGTCTCCAATTGGTTAGATGATCAATTATGAAAAGGATATATCCAACCTTCTAAATCTCCAATGACGTCACCTGTATTCTTTGTACCCAAGAAGGACGGCTGGAAACGCATGGTACAAGATTACAGATACCTTAATGAACATACGATCCGAAACAATTACCCACTTCCCCTCATATCCCAATTAGTAGATCGTCTCAAAGGAGCTAAGTTATTTACAATGTTGGATCTCTGATGGGGATACAACAATGTACGGATAAAGGAAGGCGACAAATGGAAGGCCGCCTTCGTGACACATAACGGATCTTATGAACCGGTGGTCATGTTCTTTGGATTATGCAATTCCCCCGCCACGTTTCAAACCATGATGAATGAATTATTTGCAGATATGGAAGATGTTGTCGTTGTTTACATCGATGATGTTATGATTTTTACTAAGACGGACGACCCCAAAGAACATGCCAAGATCGTCAAAAAGGTCCTGCACAGGTTACAGGAAAACGATCTATTCGTAAAACCAGAAAAGTGTCACTTTTATCAAACGGAAGTAGAATATTTAGGAATGATAGTTGGAGCTAATGGAATCAAGATGGATGAAAAGAAGGTTTCGGCTATTCTGGAATGGCCGGCGCCGAAGAACCAAAAGGGAGTCCGAAGTTTCCTAGGTCTCGCAAACTTCTATCGCCGCTTTATTAAAGATTACGCGCAAGTCGCACGACCCCTTAATGACTTATTAAAGAAAGATCAAACTTTCCAGTGGGAAGATAAGCAGCAAGCTGCTTTTGATCTATTAAAGATGAAGTTTACGACGGCCCCTATCTTGGCATATCCGGATATAGATTGCAAATTTAGATTAGAAACTGATGCTTCAGATTACACGACGGGAGCAGTGCTCTCTATACTCAAAAATGACAAATGGCACCCAATAGCCTTCTCTTCTCATAGCATGTCTCCTCAAGAAAGAAATTACCCCATTGCCGACAAAGAGATGCTGAGCATCATACGTGCACTTGAGATTTGGAGACACTACCTGGAAGGTGCTAAAGATCAGTTTGAGATCTGGAATGATCATGCGAATTTGCAATACTTTATGAAGGCCCAAGATCTGAATCGTCGCCAAGCGCGATGGGCACAATATTTATCATGATTCAATTACCTTTTTGTCTACAAGCCTGGAGCTTCAAACGTTAAAGCAGATGCTCTCTCTAGACGAGAAGATCATGCTGAAGGAATAGAAGAAGACAACAAAGGCATAATTATGATAACCCCAGAGCGAATACAAACCACGTCAATGGTTACAATTCAAGATGAAGGGGACACCATACGAACACAAGTATTTAATGCACTTCTACGGTTGAAAGAAACCGAAGTCATACGGTTATGTAAGGAGAAGAACATCTGTGAGGAACGCGATGGCTTCTTATACGACGAAAAAGGAAGGTTGTTCGTGCCTGATGACACAGAGCTACGAATGACAATATTACGGTTAAGTCACGATTCCCCAGTTGCTGGACATCCGGGAATAGACAAGACTTTAGATCTTGTCACACGGTCGTACTGGTGGCCTGGTGTCACATCTTTTGTTTCAGATTACGTTTCCCGATGCGATAGATGCACTCGGATGAAAGGAACGAATCAGGCAACGCCTGGTTTATTAAAACCTTTATCGATTCCTGATGGACCATGGGTTGATGTATCTGTTGATTTTATCACAGATCTCCCATTATCATCTGGTTATGATTCCATCTTAGTCATTGTTGATCGATTTTCAAAAGAAGTTGTTTTTGCCCCATGCAGCAAGACTGCAACGGCCCTGGATACGGCCAAACTTTATCTTCATTATGTATGGAAAAATCACGGTTTACCCCGATCTATTGTATCAGATCGCGGTCCGCAATTCGCAAGCCAAGTCATGACGGATGTCTGCAAGCGCTTAGGAATTGCACAACGTTTATCCACGGCTTATCATCCGCAAACTGATGGTCAAACGGAACGGATGAATAGAGATTTGCAACAGTATTTAAGAATGTTTTGTTCTGAGAAGCAGGAAGAATGGTCGGACTGGTTACCGATCGCTCAATTCTCATATAATTCGAAGAAGCAGGCTTCTACAAACAAAACCCCTTTTGAAGTGACTCGTTCATACGCACCAAGAATGGGCTTTGAACAACGTGTAACTAAGGCACCAGCTGCCTCAGATTTTACGGATTCTATGGAGTCTACTTTAAAGGAAGTAAAAGATAATCTTAGACAATCCCAAGAGAGGATGAAACTCCAAGTGGATAAACATAGAAAAGAAGCCCCACAATATGTTATTGGTGATAAAGTGTGGCTTTCTACGGAAAATCTACGGTTAACACGGGCATCACGGAAATTAACGGAAAGATGGATCGGACCTTACGAAGTCACGGAACTTATCGGCCCGAATGCAGTACGCTTGCGTCTGCCTAAATCCATGAAAATCCATGATGTTGTTAATATTTCTCGTGTTAAACTATACAAGGAAAGGATGCCTGGACAACCTGTGGTTGCTCCTGGTCCAGTGCAAGTCACTGAAGACAGAGATAATCTGTATGAAGTAGAATCAATTGCTGATTCACGCTTCAAAGGGAAACGCCTTGAATATCTCGTTCAATGGAAGGGATATGATGAGTCCGGACGAACATGGGAACCTGAAGGACACCTCCTACCGACAGCTCAGGAAGCTATTAAAGATTTCCACAAGTTAAATCCTTCTGCCCCTAGAAAAATTCGTCTCTCTCATTCGGCATTTGACACATTATTTATCCCTTATGAAAATTACACCACTCCACGCATTGAACCCTTTGATCGCCTGGAAGTCGATCCTTAGACGGGGGGTAGTGTTACACAGTGTATTTTCCCCTATCCAAGCCCCTATGCCAAAGTCACGTGATCTATGAACATATGGATGATATGTGCTTGAAGGCCTATGCCAGGCTAGACCGTAAGTGCAGGCCCTCTACCCTATGCTCTAGACCTATGACATCATGCCCTTGGTTGCCATAACTACTGGGCTGGATCCCACTTTAATCATTCACTATCTCATATGCTATGACGTCATACCTCACTGATCATGCATTTCTTCACTGCCTACTACTTCAATCATGCACAACAATTCAATCCTATGATCCTAGATGATCCTAGAGGCTGTCCTTATCTCTGTAGGGCTCAGGGAATTACCGTACATAGATTTATTAAGTACAAATAGATACAAACCTGTAGACAGTATATAAACCCCCAGAGTCCAGCTGGAACGCCAGTCTGGTTCTCTTGGGTGTTCCTCTATAGCACCCTGACCAAGGTCTTGTTCCCCCTCCCCTTTCCTTAAGTCTAAGACGTCTAGTGCGACCTGAAGTAGCTTGATGCTATAGGGTTGTTTCATTAGAACCAGACTTATCCGACACTTCACCTCACACTTCTCTACGTACGCAAGTCACCAAATGTTACCGGTGCACCCTACAACGATGTACAGCAACTGTACCGCTCCGTCTGCAAGCAGTACATAATGACAGGGAGCTCTTAACTGAGTTACTCCATACAGAAGGTCACTGAAACTAATGGCTAAGTTTATCAGTGTCCATCAGCTTCCACCAGTCCCTGTTCCCCTCCCTCGCTACTGAAACACAACGACCGGGTGCTAAGCGCCCAAGGGATCCCCGACGTTACCGGGAAGTTAGGCCAAGCCTATATGCCACCCAGGTTATTGTAGATCCATGGGATCCATATGACAACTTTGAGCGAGAATTCTACGATGCAGATCGGGAACAACTTCGGGAGAACGAAGCCATAGGAAGTGGAAAGCAGCAGGAGGTATCTAAAGTAGAACCACTCTCCCCTGCCACTACGTTTATACAAGAGCTCAACGCTGCATTCAGGCTCAACAAACTCGGACCTCAGAGAGGTCAGATCTGCAGTCTCGCCGTGCTAACAACCCTCGACGGGCTCAATTGTTTAGCAGTAGGCATAGAAGGATCTATGTCCCCCGCTCCAGACACATCTGCACCACCTCAGCGCGCCCCCTCCTACGATCCCAACAACTTCAGTCCGCCAGCTGGACTTCCCACACCACCGCCACTGAGCACGCATCCCACGGAGTTTAGCCGATATAAGAAGCCAGGGCCTGCTGTCCCTGAAGGAAAGAGAGAGGTATCACCGATAATATTATGTTTTTTGAAACGTACAAGGTCGGTAGAACTCCCTGGAGATAGGGTAGAGCCTAAACCGGAGAGAACGCCAAAAAGAAGGAGAAAGGACGGGCAGCCTCTGCTCATACAACGGGCTATAGCATGAGACAGTCTTGCCTAGCGGAGAAAGGGTTGAGCACCCTTCAAGGATCAGATTGCACCCACATACGACGCGCATCCATTATCACGTATAGTTTTCCCATACACATCTTTACTCTATGGACGAACCTACGGACGCACTACATATTTCTTGAACTACACGTTTTACAAGAAATTAAAAGTCTTTTACGATGGCCTCAGTGCAACAAATCCTAAGTGGTACTTTGATTCCAAATGTGGAAAAGATGGTTGCCATCACGGAATGGATCAACCATTCGGAATCAGTAATGACGAATCAACGTGATACGATCAATGCGTTAAATGAAGTAATTTCAGAACTCCAAAATGAAATAAGAGTCATGGGAAAACAAAGAGAACCGGTTGCGATGGACACCAAAGGAGGTGGTCCCATATCAGATGGACTAAAGGAAAAAGGATTCTCCCGTAAGGTGGAGATATTCGCTGACCCAGGTGAATACAACAGTTCCTTCAACAAGTTTGAAGAATGGTGGGCCAAAATGCAAGGATGGCTCACAGTAAACAAAAGGGCAATACTGCCCAAATCTTACAAAGCAGTTGTTTCAGTTTTCTCCTGACTGAAGGGAACGAAGGCTGGGCCCTTCGCTGAAACACATCTAAAGAAAGGACGAAGTTACAAATGGAAAGATCTTGAAGATGAGATTACATCTCTCTTCAAAGGAAACCTGGTCAAAGAACGGGCCGTTGACCGGCTAGAAAAATTATACCAAGGATGGGACCAGACCATTGACTCCTTCCTAGTGCAATGGGAAGCACTGTACGTAAAGACGGAGATGGACGATTCCCAAGCAATTCGTCTTCTTGAAACACGGGTCAAAAGAGAGATTATTGACCATATATGGAAACAAGGTGATCAGCCAACTTACATGCCGAATTACCTACAAGAAATACAGAAAACGGGTCTCATCCTAGAAGGGATAGACATGATTTGAGGCAGGACCTCACAAAGGTATCAACGGCAGCGCTCTAAGTCCAAGGATCTGAATGCCATGGACATTGGTGCTGTAGATGTGAAACAAAGGGGATGTTTCAACTGTGGAAAGCCGAGCCATATGAAATGGGAATGCCAGAATCCCACGGTGAAATGCGATCTCTGCAAATGGACAGGCGGAGATCACAAATCAAGTTGCCAAAGAGCCAGGAGCTCTAGCTCGGCACAAATAAGAAATACGAACACGTCCTGGGAAGACGCTAAAAGCACCAAAAGTCAGGGTAGTGCCCCAATTAAGTTTAACGGAATGAATTTTGAGGAAGCGAGAGCCGCTTTTCGAGATTACAAGGCTGCAGAAGCCAGACACACGGGAAAAGGTCGTGCCTGAAGGATTATTCTGGGTATCCTAATGGCACTAAGGAAAAGAAAAAGGTAACATTTTCCGATTCTTCTGATGGTAACAGGTTTGCTATCCTTTCGATTGATTCTGTAATGGACTATTACGATACAAACTTTCCTTTGCTGTCAGAGGGGTCTGAGGAAACTCAGCCTGCTGAGGACGTTAAACTCGGGCTTAATTGCTCTTTTACTAACCCTACTAACGTTACTGACGAAATCCCAGAAGAAGGTTTATTTTGCAGGTCAATATCTTTATGGAATGAATTGACTATAGGGTTACGAATTGCCCCTATGTCAAAACGGAATTCATTTACAAAAGTTGAAGTGCTCCTAGATTCTGAAGCTAATGTAATCTTTATTGACAAATCTTACGCTGAACAGTTGAAGCTGCCACTTCTAAAATTAAAGAACCCCATAAAGGTCTTTAATGTCGACGGAATGAAGAACTCTGCCGGTGACATCACTCATGCCACTGAGCTCTTGATTGAGTTTCAGAGACATTGTGAGAAAGTCTTAGCCAAAGTAACGGACTTAGGATGGCAACAGATGATATTAGGATATTCTTGGCTCAAACATCATAATCCCAATATAGACTGGACTACAGGCAACATCAGAATATGTTGCTGTACAGAAGAGTGTAGATCACTCCAGGAGAAGTCCGTTTTTCTATGTCTTATCGAGAAAGAAGAGCAAGATGTTCAATATTAAGTTTATGAAACAATTAAACGTCTAGATGACAAAGTATATATTAGGGCTGCTCAAGCAGTAGATCCGAAATTAAAGATCTTGATGGATCAGAAGCATAACACCGAAGATCTGGTACCTCAGGAGTATCATGAATTCATATCAGTATTTCGGGAAAAGAAATGAGAACGAATGCCTACAAGGAAACCCTGGGATCACGCTATAGATCTTAAGGAAGCATTCGTTCCCAAGAAGGGTAGACTGATACCCCTATCCCATGATGAACAAGAAGAAGTCTCCAATTGGTTAGATAATCAATTACGAAAGGGATATATCCAACCTTCTAAATCTCCAATGACGACACCTGTATTCTTTGTACCCAAGAAAGACAGCCGGAAATGCATGGTACAGGATTACAGATACCTTAACAAACATATGGTCCAAAACAATTATCCACTTCCCCTTATATCCCAATTAGTAGATCGTCTCAAAGGAGCTAAGTTATTCATGACGTTGGATCTCTGATGGGGATACAACAATGTACGGATAAAAGAAGGCGATGAATGGAAAGCCACCTTCGTGACACATAAAGGATCTTACGAACTGGTGGTCATGTTCTTTGGATTATGCAATTCTCCTGCCATGTTTCAAACTATGATAAATGAATTATTTGCAGATATGGAAGATGTTGTCATTGTTTACATTGATGACGTTATGATTTTCACTAAAACAGACGACCCCAAAGAACATGCCAAGATCATCAGGAAAGTCCTGCACAGGTTACAGGAAAACGATCTATTCATAAAACCAGAAAAGTGTCATTTCTATCAAACGGAAGTAGAATATTTAGGGATGATAGTTGGAGCTAATGGAATCAAGATGGACGAAAAGAAGGTTTCGGCTATTCTGGAATGGCCAGCGCTAAAGAATCAAAAGGGAGTCCAAAGTTTCCTAGGTCTCACAAACTTCTATCGCCGCTTTATTAAAGATTATGTGCAAGTCACACGACCCCTTAATGACTTATTAAAGAAAGATCAAACTTTCCAGTGGGAAGATAAGCAGCAAGCTGCTTTTGATCTATTAAAGACAAAGTTTACGACAGCCCCTATCTTGGCATATCCGGACATTGATTGCAAATTTAGATTAGAAACTGATGCTTCAGATTACGCAACGGGAGCAGTGCTCTCTATACTCAAAGATGACAAATGGCACCTAGTAGCCTTCTCTTCTCATAGCATGTCCCCTCAAGAAAGAAACTACCCTATTGCCGACAAAGAGATGCTGAGCATCATACGTGCACTTGAGATTTGGAGACACTACCTGGAGGGTGCTAAAGATCAGTTTGAGATCTGGAATAATCATGTGAATTTGCAATACTTTATGAAGGCACAAGATCTGAATCGTCGCCAAGCATGATGGGCACAATATTTATCACGGTTTAATTACCTTTTTGTCTACAAGCCTGGAGCTTCAAACGTTAAAGCAGATGCTCTCTCTAGACGAGAAGATCATGCTGAAGGAATAGAAGACAATAAAGGCATAATTATGATAACCCCGGAGCGAATACAAACCACATCAATGGTTACAATTCAAGATGAAGGGGACACCATACGAACACAAATATTTAATGAACTTTTATGGTTGAAAGAAACCGACGTCATATGTTTATGTAAGGAAAGGAACATCTGCGAGGAACGCGATGGTTTCCTATATGACAAAAAAGGAAGGTTGTTTGTGCCTGATAATGCAGAGTTATGAATGACAATATTACATCATTGCCACGATTCCCTAGTTGCTGGACACCCAGGAATAGACAAGACTTTAGATCTTGTCACATGGTCATATTGGTGGCCTGGTGTCACATCATTTGTTTCAGATTACGTTTCCTGATGCAATAAATGTGCTCGGATGAAAGGAATAAATCAGGCAACACCTGGTTTATTAAAACCTTTATTGATTCCTGATAGACCATGGGTTGATGTATCTGTTGATTTTATCACAGATCTCCCATTATCATCTGGTTATGATTCCATCTTAGTCATCGTTGATCAATTTTCAAAAGAAGTTGTTTTTGCCCCATGCAGCAAGACTGCAACGGCCCTGGATACAGCCAAACTCTATCTAAATTATGTATGGAAAAATCACAGTTTGCCCTGATCTATTGTATTAGATCGCAGTCTGCAATTCGCAAGCCAAGTCATGACAGATGTCTGCAAGCGCTTGGGAATTACACAACGTTTATCTATGGCTTATCATCCGCAGACCGATGGTCAAACGGAACAGATGAATAGAGATTTACAACAGTATTTAAGGATGTTTTGTTCTGAGAAGCAGAAAGAATGGTTGGACTGGTTGCCGATCGCTCAATTCTCATATAATTCAAAGAAGCAGGCTTCTACAAACAAAACCCCTTTTGAAGTGACTCGTTCATATGCATCAAGAATGGGCTTTGAACAATGCGTGTCTAAGGCACCAGCTGCCTCAGATTTTACGGATTCTATGGAGTCTACTTTAAAGGAAGTAAAAGATAACTTAAAATAATCCCAAGAGAGAATGAAACTCCAAGTGGATAAACATAGAAAAGAAGCCCCACAATATGTTATCGGAGATAAGGTGTGGCTTTCTACAGAAAATCTATGGTTAACACGGGCATCACGGAAATTAACAGAAAGATGGATTAGACCTTACGAAGTCACGGAACTCATAGGCCTGAATGCAGTACGCTTGTGTCTGGCTAGATCCATGAAAATCCATGATGTTGTTAATATTTCTCATGTTAAACCATATAAGGAACAGATACCTGGACAACCTGTGGTTGCTCCTGGTCCAGTACAGGTAGTGAAGGACATGGGTATGGGTTACCCATGGCGGGTCATGGGTACGGGTACTGATGGGTATGGATACGGGTTGGGGCCAGCCAACCCGCCAACCCACCATACCCATACCCGTGACCCGTGGCATACCCATACCATTTTTGGACAACGCGTATGACTTTCGGAGAATGCACACGACAGAACTGTACAGTACCACAGAACCTTATTTTGACAAGTACATTTATAGAAAAAATGGCAAGATCCAGCCCTTGCAGATCTCCACTCTTCCACCATGAACTCAAAATGGGTTTCACGTCCCACAGAGAAGGCCCAGGCACTCATGGCAACCAATGAAACCCCAATGAGGTCCATTGGACCCAAGGAACCTGTCAAAGGTGAAGTAATTCCTTAGTCGTGAACCATGTACTCACCACAACATAATCCCACACAAAGGCCCAAAGTCCAAAAAACGTGGACCACCTGATTCAACGGAGGGCGACACCAGGGATGTGGCTGATGAGGTTGAAGTCCTTGAACAGCCAAAGCAAGACAAAAGCAAACCTAAGCGTGCAAAAACGGATGGAGATGATGAAGTTGAAGCTTCCGATGCTGAGCTTCGTGTGTTTCAAAAGTGTTTCAAGTTCATTTTACTGACGATTACAATCAGAACGAATGATGAAGGGATGGGACTCACCTATATACGCTTTCTTCAGCCCAATCCCGGAGATCGAGTATGTTGACAGCCGGCGCAGCCACGTCTTCAAGTGTCTCACGAAGGGTTGCAACCACAAAGTTTGTCGTTATCTTGATAAAGGAGATAAAGGCTCGACAGGAAACATGCAGAAGCATGTCCATGCATGCTGGGGTGAATCTGTGTTGAGTTAGATAAGTGACGCAAAGGACCTCGAGACCGCGCGCGGTGCTATCAAACACCATGCCGAAAATGGGACAATATCAGTTGCTTTTGAGTGGAAAGGAAAGGGTGCAGTCACTTACATGCATAGACAGCATACCCGCTCAGAGACGAGGCGCGTGCTTATACACATGCGCCGATGTGGCCTTGGACTGACCCCATCGATATAACACAGAGCGGAGATTGTTCGATGGGTCTCAGAGAATCTGTGTCCGTTCGAAATTGTTAGTGATCGGGGCTTTCAATGTTTGATGAAGACGGGGCGACCTGATTATTACATACTGCACCCGAAAACAGTTTCGCGTGATGTTCGACTTGTTTTCGCGAACGTACGAAAACGCATTGCTAAGACATTGCAAGTGAGTTACATACTCGTAAACATTAAATAAAACTAATGTCGAACGTACCAGGAATACGAGGGCGAGCTCAGCTTTGCAACAGATGCATGGACATCACCCAACCATAAGTCATTTTTGGCCATGACAGTCCACTTTGTCCATGAGGGAAAGCTGCTCGCGATGGTCCTGGATGTGGTTGAACTGGCCGTGGTATGTTGTAATAGTGACCTAAGTGACTTACCTTACTAAAGCACCGTGTGCACCACTAGTCACACAGCGGTTTGAACATGGCAGAAGCGCTCGCGGACATTCTGTCCGAGTTCAGAATATCCGATAAGGTACAAAATCTTCGGATTGGACTACAAAACTTACCTGATGTGAGGCCACAGATATTGAGTCTTACAGCCGACAATGCGTCATCAAACGACACGATGACGGATGAGTTGGCCGACCGCCTAGCACATTTCGGTGGTGAAGCAACGCGGACACGTTGCTTCCTGCATGTCATCAACTTAGTTGCGAAAACACTGATCCGCGCGTTTGACTTACCAAAAAAGAGAGGCGATAAGAATTGGGAGACGTTGGACGACGAGTTGAAGGAGCTGGGAGACGAGGTTGAACTTGAGGAGCTGGAGACTCGGCTCGCCGCATTTCAGACGCTAGCAGAGGACGAAGGTGGTGAGGGGGGAGCCGAAAACCTGAACGTTGATGATCTTGATGGGTGGGTTGACGAACTCGAGGTGCTGAGTGAGGTGGAGCGGGCAGAGTTGGAAATGTATCTGTGCCCGCTCCGGTTGCTGCTAGCAAAGGTCAGATGAACACATGTGAAGTTGATGGACTTAAATGATCATATTCAGATTCGAAAACTGGCCTTCAAGATCATACATTCCAGCACAAAGTTGTTGCCGGCTTGGAAGGCG
>JBBPUG010000779.1:0-15808 GCA_038094535.1 Tubosaeta aff. alveolata | reverse complement strand
GGTGAAACGGGAGTTCCTGCGTATCATGGACGAACAGCGTAATTCGCTATACGATTCATGGGACTTTGAGGACCTCGATACAGATATAATGAATGTTGCGAAGCTTTTCATTTCAAGTAAATCTCTCGTGTAGTGTCGGAGAACACAGAACTAACCGAATAACGAAGAATATAAGGAGCCTCTTATTCCTTGTCCAGATCTCGTCAAGCTGTTCCAGGACTCCTTTCTGAAAATGGCCATTACCCTCGAAAGGATCTTCCCTGACCATGGGACGAAACCAAAAATGGTGATCGCAATCGATGAGGCACACACACTCACTGCACCACTACCTCGGGGAGATTATCGACCGGCGGACACATTCTGCAGGGTGGTGAATGAATGGTCACACTTGGACGAGAGGCAGCATGCGGTCTGGGTTGTTTTCGCTTCGACGACATCCAAGGCGGCCGATTTTTCGCCACCTAACAAGATACGTGGGTGCAGACTTTTCTTAGCGATTTGACTTTCGGACTGAATTTGCAACGTATTTCTATTGAAGGCGAGAAGCTCTTCCCGCTTTACACGCAGCTTGGATGGGATCAGAGTGCCTCACCGCTAGCGAGTCAGACAGATGCTGAAGATATTTCCCGGTTCCAGCACATTGCTGCCTTTGGAAGGCCATTGTACGGCTCACTTTCCTCTTGAGACGGTCGCTAATGAACTTGTGGTCTTACAGATGGTTGTCGTTGAAAGGTGCAGTTTGGACGCCAGGTACCTTACTGAACACCGCATCAGAGAAACTACGCGCCAAAATAGTCTACAAAAGTCATGACTCACACCAAGCGATCGCCGTACTGGGGCAACGATTCGCAGTGGACATCGCGTTCGGGCACCCGGATTCGGTCGAGCACATGGAGACCGGAGTGGCAAGTCACCTGCGTGTGGGCCTTGAAACAACACCCAGCCGCGCTTGGAGGTTCACCAGCTACCCATCCGAGCCCCTCTTATCGTGCGCGGCTGCCAAGATTCTACACGGCACGGCCGGGAGTTTGCGAGGTTCCTTGAATACACTGTTGGAGCTGATCAACGATGGCATGATCGACATGGGTGAACGGGGCGAACTAGCTGGTCGACTGCTCTGGCTTCTGGCGAAGGACTTGTTCATCCGCACTCGCAAGGATAGGCTCACCCTGGTTCCTTCGTCGTGGGACGGGCATCTCGCCGACTGTGAAATGATCCCCGTCGTAGATTGGTTCGAATTCGTCTTTGGACCACAGATATGGAACTTGAACGACCAGGCATCGGTTGCTCGCAAGGCATTCGAGGACGCGTATCTGAATTTTTCTCATTGGATACGCATGGTCGAGAACATCAGATCAGGCTACGGGCCAGAACTACCGTGAGTTCAATGCTTCGTGGCGTCGCATCGATACTCTAAGCGTCATTGTTCAGACTGGAGCAGTTCACGTTGCGTCTCTGGCAGAGGACAAGCGCAGTGCAGTGTTGTGACCAACAGCCCCTCATCGACAAGGTGATACCGATCTACTTCAAGGGCAAGGACAAGCCAGCAGAGGAGACAATGTCGCAAATTCTTATTTCTGACAAGGCGCAGGGATTTGCGACACCCAAAGATGTGTTACAAAAAATCACTCGAGGAGATGAGGCTATCGGCGGCGAACGATCCGTTTCCAACTCAAAATTGCCTCCTTACATCGCGATATTGGCTGATCTGTCCCAGACACCCACTTTTTCTGTGACGTTCCCAGAGGAGGAGATCAATGATCGGTGTCTGCGAATCTATGCTGCTGGTGTTGACACTTCCATCTATCCGTTTTTAAGCGGGTGTCCTGCGCTAATGAAGACGCTGCAAGAGCTCGTCCTCAGAGAAAAGATGCCAGTGAAGAAATACTCGACAAACCTGGATGCGCAGGTGATGTTTGGTAGCACGATGAACGCTGTTCATATGGAATGGGAGTGTCCACCAAGTGAATTCTCTGAGTAGATACTGTACTGTTAGCACGCTGAACGGAATCCGATTGCTTTTCCAATTCCACTATCTTTGTGGTCCGACAAAAGCACTCGAGGTTCTCTGGCAAGACAGATGTCAGGCTGATCCACAATGGCATGGTCGATATGAGGCGAACTAGCTAGGAGTCGCTTACTCTGGCTTCTAGCGAAGGACGCACTCGCAGGCGTGCGCTCACCGAGATACCTTCGTCATAGGACCAACAACCCAGGGTCAACGATGTGATACCAATCTACTTCAAGGGCAAGGACAGACCAGCACAGAAGACGGTGTCGCAAACTTTGGATCTATGCTACAGGTCGATCTATCCGTTTTTGAGGGAGTGTCCTGTGCTGATGAAGACGCTCAAAGATCTGGTTCTCAGGGGAAAGATACCAGAGACGGCGAGGCAATGCTCGACGTACTTGGATGCGCAGGGGAGGTTTGGTAGTTCGGCGACTGCTGTTCATATGACAGGGGAGCATGGCATCGCATTCGTGTACCGTTGGCATCTTAAATTACTAGTGTCCAGTAGCGCTCGCCGTCTCTCTCGTAAATGGAACAAGTTCCCTTTGCTGGACGGCGTAACACTCATAAGCGGTCAGGTTTGTCACGGAGGCTACGCCCTTGGGGTGATCGTCAATCACCGGACACGCCGTTCAGAGCACCACACCCTACCTTGAACGCCATGAAGACTGTCCAGCACGTGAGCACGCATGCTGTAGCAGCGACAAAAGAAACCTGCGCTCACAATTGTCGGGATCGTACGTCTGCTTGATGGCCGACAGCCTCGCGTACTTGTGTCCAAAGAACGCTAAGCAGGTGGGTGAACACAACGACCGGCATGCATCCCCACGCACGCGGCCCACCTTGTTGCCACTCGCGCTCGAACGGGTCGCCCTCGTTTTGGTAGCTGCCCGTGATTCCGAGCGCGGTCAGCGGCGCGACCGCGTCGTGGACGGCCGCCATGACGGCCGCCCTCGTTTTCGCGCAGACCGCGGCCGTCCACGGTCTACACCACACGGGCGATGAGCACCACGCGCCAGAGGGACCGAGAGCGACTCACACGGTGAAAATGACGTGCCACGCCGCCGCGTACAGTCCTGGATTTGCACCGGTCGCGGCGCCCGACGCGGCCGCGGCGTAGGGCATGTCTCCGAGAATGAACACCGCGCTCGGCCCAAAGAGACCCTCGGCGTTCGTGCTGAACGGCTTGTTGACGATCTGCAGACCACGCCAGATGGCCTCCGCGACGGCAGTGATCGACGCGGGGCGCGAGGGGTCGATGTACGACCGAGGGACGAGGCGCGAGGAGAGCTGGTTCGAGGCGCCGTAGTGGTTGACCGTGTCGAAAAAGGGGGCAATATTTTGCTCGACCGCTGCTCTGACGGTCGGGAACATGGCCGGGGACGTCGTGTTCGAAGTCACCGTGTAGTTGGAGGAAAGGCCCTTGAGTTCCTCAAAGAACGGGTAGAGGTCAAACAGGCTAGCAGTCGTGACCGGCCAATAGAGTGACTGATGGCAGGTCATCGTCAGTGGATAGACGTACAAACAATAAACGAAGGGCATACGAGCGAGTATTGATCCTGGGCCACTACAAAGCTTACCGTGATACTGACGTCACCCCATGAGTTCTGGTATTTTGCCACAAGGGAGATAAATTGAATACCAAGAGCATCCTCGTCTTGGGAGGCGCTTGGTGCAACGGTAAGAAGGGAGGCTCCGATCTTGACCGAGGGGTGCACTCGAATAGTGGCAGAGGCTACAAGCATGAGAGTCCAAAGCGAAATAAACGGATTGGTACGCACTAACGATACCCCAACTACCTCCTCCCCCTCCACGAAGAGCCCAAAACAAGTCGGAATTCTGGGCTTCGTTTGCTACTCTAATCTGTCCGTCTGCGGTGACAACCTGCTTTGGAATAAGCTAACCGATCCGAATATGTAGCTCAAGCCAAGATAATACCTCGAACTCGAGAGCATTGTCTGCCTGTTCCACACAAGGTCAGTCGTCTTGGGTCCACAAAATGATTGCAGCTTACGGCAAGCCCATATGCAGGTGTTAATCTGTCTGGAATGTCGGGCGATCGTATTACGCAGAGTCCAGACATCTTACTTACACGCCGTGTCCACCCCCTTGAAGATATCCCCCGGCTGAGGTTCGTGAGTAGTGAACGCCCTGAGTAGCTTAGTCCTTCTCACCCGCTCCAATAGTCAGACAAGCCCCGATGACGGGACTAAAGTCATGGACCACGGCATAGCTGTAAACTATACCACATGTTGCCGGAACACCAGAACGTTAAACACTCAAGGTACTCACTGTCACGGATTTGCGCGCCAGCGCCCATAGTCAGTGCGGGAACCGGGGCGGCATCGGAGCCCTGGGGAACGAACTCTGGCACATAGTCGAGATGATTCATCAAGTGCGTGTTCACCTGAAGGGTGGATGGCGAGGCAGAGCGTCCAAGAAAATCGTGACCTAAATCACGTGCATGAATAGAGTTCACAAGTTCGAGGTGAGCATATACCCGTGTTCTTCACGGTGATCTTCACGTTGTGCGCCGCGGCCCATTGAACGATGGCGCTCGCATCCTGGGCACGTGAGATCGGGATGCTGTAAGGTGGCGTCGATCCCTGGTGGCAGGTAACATTGTTCATTGTGCGAGGGTGGTGATAGTCCAGAGCGCAACCCTGCCCGTAACCGCACGACTCCCAGTTTGTCCATAAGAGTGCGGCAGGAACGGCCTCGCGCTGAAGTGCCTGGGGTGAGTGTATACGTTTACGATACAAGTTCAAACATGCCTGCGTATCATTTCTGTATCCCGAAAGCACAGACTGGCATTCCTCTATGTTATAGAGGGGATCAGAAGTGTAGCAAGCGGCCGCCCACGGCCTGAGGACTTGAAGGCGTCCATCGACTGAGTTGTTCAATGCGGTCCAATCGGAAGGGCTGGGCCACGCATCGCTGGAGAGGGATGCAAACGTCGGGATGGCATATGGTTCCAGTAGCCCGTGTAGAGCAACGCTGGAAAGAGGCTGTTGCATGGGTGGGGATCACATCGCCACTGCCTTGGGTGCAGAGGGTTATATGTGCATCGAATACCCATAAATCACATCTTATGAAACTCAACGGAAAGCATAATGCCTTACGTGACATCACCAAACGACATCATGCCGGGGATGTGATACTTCCGAGGTAGGCTCTGTCATGTGGTGGCGACTGACCATCGGGATTCCGCATCGGAAATCGATTCTCGCTCACCAGTGATGGTAATAGTGACAGTGCAGAGTAGAAGACACGGCTCGGGCCTGGCTGATAATTGCGCTGCCACCAAACAATGCGATTCTACTCCATGTATACCAGCTGGGCGCACCTTGTATAGAGAATGAACTTGAGTGACATAAGGGGACTAGGAGGGTAGTTGACAAAAACTTTAGGTTGATTGAAATGTTTTGGCAGGCCCTAGAAGCCTTCGCCTACCATCGGAGTGCGAAAACACCGACCCTGCAGTCTGGATGATGTTGGTAGACAACTATGCCATGTTTACAAGACCAAGACTAGCTAGAACTGCCAAGCGATAAGTAATCACGTGCTTGGCACATGTCGTCCACTGACCAAGAAGAACCTCAAGTCGTGCAGCCTCTCCAAGTCCTTTATTGCGACAGTAGGACAAATCTTCCTTCTCAACTGATCCTGAACACACCCTTCTCGACACAGTTTGCACGTTTCCTCCAGAATATTGTGAATTTGGATCGAGTTTGACCAGATGCAAAGAATGGTTACATGCGGCCCACCCACAGCTCTATGAAAAGTACTACTCGGAGGGCGAGTCCCCTTCACTGTTCTGCGACGCGAGGACGTTGATGATCGTACCGATCAGAGGCTCTCCAGTCAAAGCTCGGTACGCTCAGCTTGGAGGCCCAGGCGAAGCTTGAAAAGGAGACCGCAAAGAAGGAAGCTAAAGCAGAGGCTAAGGCAGATGCGGCCCTCAAGAAAAAGATGGTGCGTGCTCGCGTGTGTCGTTTTATGTCGCTGAGCAGTGTCACGCAGGCGTCGCAAGTCACGATCAAGCGTATCGAGCGCAATAAGCGCAAGTTTGTCACAGCTATCCATGGGCTTGAAGCGTTTGGTGGGTCGTTTGCTACTTGTCTTATGTGCACTGTTCTCAACGAGTGTGGCAGACGTTGAGTTGAAAAAGGCAGCCAAGTTCCTTGCCCAAAAGTTTGCCACAGGCTCTTCGGTGACGAAGAACGCGCAGGGACAGGATGAGATCGTCGTCCAAGGAGACGTGGCTGACGAGATTCTGGAGCTGATCGAGAATAAGACAGGCGTTTTCAAGAGTGTTCCTGCTACGAACGTAGAAATAACAGAAGAAAAGAAGAAAAAGGCGGCAGAGTAAACTGTACGGCTAGCCAATTCAGTTCATGTGTCATCCACTCCTATCGCAAACCACGACCATGCTCCGTCGACTTGTCCCAACTCGCCCCATTCTGCGCACCTTCCATGGCACCTGCGTCTCTCATCGAAAGCAGAATCCGTCACAGCCCGTCGCGCACAGCGCCGAGAACTATTTCGTTGACGGCGACGACACACCTCCACCGAGCAACTCCGTGTACAAGGTGGACGTGACGTCAGACGCCGCCGAGAGCGCATACGAACCGCCTTCTGGACCCTGGAGCAGGGCGGGTGCTGAAACGGAGGAGTATCGGACCGTCAGCGAAGACGAACCGTATAACGTACCGAACAACCGAGATACGAAGCTCAGGTATGGCGGAAAGAAGGAGTATATGGAAGAAAAGGGCCCGGAGACGAGTAAGGCTGAGGAAGGGCCAGAAGGCACCGAGCGTTGGGGGCGGAAACCCGAAGGACAAACTTGATGAAACAGAGTGCGGGTGCGTTGCTTTCGATTACAGCTCCTAACACTAACTCGTTGGTACACTATTAGTGCGGCCCTCGACGTCTGATGTCTCTTACAAGGACATTCGTTGACATTGTACTTGTTCGTCCCTTCTATATCATGCATCAAAGCTGGAATTCTCGGTGTGTGGAGAGCGTTGTCTGCAATCACACCGAATGGTGTGGTGAATCGACTCACTTTTGTGACAGTTCCGCAGCCCATTCCCGTGGTAACCTCGACTTGAACGGGCGCAAACTTACTGTTAATGAAAGGCGTGTTAGACCAGGAACAGGCAGCACGCCCAAAGACCACAAATAAGTATATCAGGGATCAAACCATCTTGCACCAAACTACTCGATACCAGGATCTGCCTCAGTATCCATTACACAACGCTGACGATCGTACGAATCAATTCTAAATTACCGGCTAGCGCAACGCTTTATGCAGCGTCCCCATCATTTTCAAGTACTCTGAAGTGGATTGACAGACGCCCCTCTTGGTGGGACCGATGAACGACTTGAGCTTCCCGACCTGATACCCGGATCTGTAATCCGCCATGTATTTCGAGACGATCTGTTCGCCGAGGTGCAGTATATCTCGAAGTGCCTTCTTCAGCTCCATCGAGTCCTCCGTGTAACCCTTGGAGTCCCGTAGCATAGCGTACAGGCCGACGAACGTCTGCACGCGTCCTTTGGCCGCGAGCAGCTCCGGGTGGGTAAAGTACCGATAGGGCTTTCCGACGAAAACGACTCTAGGGTGGGTGATCGACACTGTAGTATCAGCGTTGGAGAGATCAAGACCAATACGAGGGGATTGGTAAACGGTAGGACGTCTGCTAGGTGGTTGGGCTGCCCTTTGCAGGTACATGAACATCTCCCTTGGCTGTGTTGGCGGGGAAAGGGCAGAGATATCGCCTCTCCAAGCCGTGTTTACGAGATAGTCGATGCTGGGTGCGCCACTCAGGCGTAATATCTCGTCCACGAGGAGGGACGGGCCACATATCACTTGATTATCCGTACGGCGCCGAACGGTGCGGAGGAGAACGCCACCTCTTATAGCCACGGGAGCGTTAGAAGTTCGAACCACGAGGGGTCCGCCGATAGTCAAATCAAGGCCTTTGCGAGTGCCACCTCTGTAGCCCCCTGCGGCTGTCATGCGGAGACCTGGTACAGAGGTGTCGGGACGACGAGGTGAGCGATGGAAATACCTAAGAGCAAGCATGGTGAGAATAAGTAGTGTACGACCTATCGTTTCCGTTACCATTGTCCGCTAAACTCCTGCTCTGCGCTCCCGTGGGTGAACGGGTCTTCGTGACAGTGTGCCTTTTGAAGGTAGAACTCCAATTCCAGAATGTCGAGGTCGGTGCGGGTGCCATTCTGGGTCACGGAGAGGATGGAATTGCAGAGGAGTTCCCGAGCGATGCGTCCGAAACGCTCAGAGATCTCCTCCATCGTTGTCAACGTCGAAAAGTCGAGCAGAGGACTCAAACCATCCGAACCATCCCCAGGTCCAGTGACTCTTGACAATTTCCGTGCGTGGTCTTGGTGGTGTCAGTGTCCAGAACGTCTGAGAAAACAAAGCACATCACCTTCGCCGTCAACCGCATCCGACGCCTCGAACTTTCTCTTGTCGCCACTCATCTACGCCGATGACAAGTCGCAAGTCTTCCGTAAGCGACGTTCAACTTCAAGGATGACTTCCGGCGACCGGCGACTACAGGTAAACACTGAGGTTTCATGCTGGCTCGACCGGGTCTCCATCGTGGCGACAGTGGTAAAAAGCTTTCGAGGTGGACGTCATTGGGCTGCTGCGCAGAGTCACACAACACTCGAGTAGCCATTGCGTTTCAGGTCCAGTGCTGATTCGCCATGTTTCAGCCATGCTTCATGACGTTGTACTGGCAACGTGGTCGACTGCGGCAGCTATCCTACCGAACTCTGGGCCGAATATGTTCGGTCTGATCCCTTCGCATTGGGGAATGGAGCTAGTGACAAGGCTATGCGCGAGTAATCTCCGCAAAAGTTCAAATTGTGACCTTCTACAGGGGGCTTGTCGCCGCCGCGAACGACGTCGACGACGCTGTTGTTATCTGGATTGTACTCCTTTGCACGAACCTGTGCTGTATGTCATCCCACAGCGCATGTTGCCGTTAGGTGGGCGCGCACCCGCCTCGCCGATTGTCCCTGCTCCCAACACGTGTTTGCCTCACCCTTTCTCACCACGCGATTATCACCCCTCTGCGGTGCGCATCATATCATCATTGTCGAATGGAACAGACGTATATTGACTAAGTGCCTCCTGTCTTCTTGCGCATGGCCGACCTCATCGAAACCACCAGGCATGGCGTACGCCTATATAGATGAACGCCGCTGTCGGCTTCCTTGCACTCCCGCCTTGACTGGCAGCTACCGTCTGGCCCACTCTTGTCCTGATTCACTTCTCCTCGAGCTCTTCCTTCTTCTTCAACTATGGCGTCTTCTCCTCCTCCCCAGAGAAAGTCCACCTTCCGTGCCCGTGTTGGGGGTGCAATACGGCGGTCGTCCACGGCCTTCAGCATTCCAGGCTTGCCTAACCGTGGAACTTCAGCTACACCACCCCCTCCCGACTCCGACACCATCTCCATTGCTGGGTCCGTTTCTAGTAAACTTGAACGAGAAAGTTCTTCCGGCTCTCTCAACAAAATCGACACGACACCCCTACTAGCACCTCCCACTGTATCGAGTGCACCAAGTCCCATACCAGAGTCGCCTGCACGAGAGGCTGCGGCGTTGGCGGCTGAGCCGTTACCTGCCGCAGCCAAGGCTCCATCCCCCCTTGCAAATGAAGTCAGGGCTGAGGCTCCATCCGAACAACGCCCTACTCCTCCCCGATCAGTCGCAGGCACGCCACCACCCTCGGAATCTGTTCCGCCCACAACGACCCCACCACCTCAGTCACTCGCTCTGCGTCAGTCCAGTCAAACATCCTCAGCTGTCGTCGTCATCGATGAGCCTCGCGCGTCGAAGGCGGAGATAGCAACCGTCCTCACGGCAGAGCCGGAGGAAATGCCTCTGCCATCGTCTCGCCCCTCTACCAAGTCCGCTACGCCGCCACCTCCCGCTTCATTGCCTGTCACGCCCGCTGCGCTTGCTACGAGCCCCAGCGGCTACTTTGGTGACATTCCACGCTCGACAACGCCCGCTGGACTCAGCGATCCCGACACAAACGTCTGGGCGGACCACCGTGGCCGTGGTTCCGAGAGTGGCTCAGAAGCCCCCCGGGGGCGAGCGCTGACCAACAAGCCTTCCAGGACGTCTTTGCGCCCCAGAGACGCCTCTGTAGCCTCGTCGCAAGTCGCGCCACAGCCCCTTCAAAGCCGAACTGTCAGCCGGAAAGCGAGTGGTGTCATCGTGTCGCGCCAGACAGAGTTGGCCGGTGTCACCAAGACATGGAGTAGCACGAGTGATCTGGGTGTTGGGAGCAACACGAGTCCCCCGTGAGTGTTTTCCCAGCGAGATCGAGGGTGTTGTTGACCTCGTGCCCCCCGTACGCGTTTCAATAGCATGAACGAGGATGCTTCGAAGCTAGGGGTCCAAGGACAGGCCGTGCCTGCCCATTCCCCGACTGAGACTATCCACGTACCTGAGTGAGTGGGACCATGTTGACTTGATCGACATGCAAGGTACTAAGCGACATTACAGCGATATCGATCCCCGTTCGCCACGCGACGATAACTTGCTGCCGAGCGAGCCGCAGATCCCACTGCCCGCAATGGAGGACGTCATAGCTATGGGGTGAGCATCCAGCATCGTACCTGCCTCTCTGTGCTGATTGGTTATAGCCCGCTTCGTCAAACTTCCAGCAATTTTGACCAAAGCGTTAGCGATAACGAGCGGTACTACCCACGCGCTTCCGAGTAAGTATCCTCATCCCCAATTCCATCCATTTTACCTCACACTCGTGCTCCATCCTAGCGAAAGGCGTCCCCTGATCTCGCGTCCCACGACACCGCCGATCATCACCAGCTTCCCCTCCCAGACTGCATCAGGTCAGATCGCGCATACGTACCGTAATGCCAACATCCCCGTCAGCCAGCCCGTTCCACAGTGGGCTCAGCCAGCGCGGTTCGACGTCAACGGCTCTGCGCGCAACTACGCGTACGGCTCGACAACGCGCCCGTTGGTCACCCGCGGATGGGCCGAGTACGCGCTCCCCCATGGCATGCGGTACTATGTCAACGAGGAGAGCCGCGCGATCACGGATCTCGACCTACGGAACCTGACCCGACTCGACGAGGTCTCCAACGTGCTGGATACCTCCGATGACGTTCCCGAGGGATGTGAGATGTGGGTGCGTGTAGGGACGGCGTTGAAGAAGGGCCGGCGAAAGCACAAGGCGGGTCCCGAGGCCGCGCTCATGTGGGTGGACCACCGCCATCGCCGGGTTCTCTACGAGGTGCCGTCGGACGACTACATATCCTCGGACGACAGTGAGTCAAGCCTTTGTCTGTCGTGTTTATACTCATGCGAGACGTGACAGGACTGGACGATGAATACAGGTATTGGACGTTCATCGAGATGCACCCGGCACATGTCCCCCGGGCGATAGTCGAAGGGGCGAGGAAAGATGCGATTGACGTGCTCCACTGGTCTTATACGGACCGTCTTCTCACTCACCCGCATCTGCCGCCGACTCCTCCGCCCTTTAGCCAGGACGAGTGTATCGAACTCCTCAAGCTTCTCAATGGTGAGACCGAGGTTCGTTTGAACGTGATTCGTGCTTGACTGCCTCGTCCAGACCCAAACCACCCCATTACTGCAGCATATACTCGGATGGTAGCTCGCATTCTTTTGCGCGGTGGTGAGTAGTGTCGATGATGACCATCCGCGACATGTCTGATCGTCGTTGCAGCGCACTGGAACCAGGTCAACTTCCGACCTCACAAGCCATTGCCTCATGATATCTCGTACCCACAGCCCGTCAGGAAGACGCCCATCCTCCGCGCGCTCGTCGAGTTCTTCCTTGGAATTATTTGTCTCGGCATACCCTTTTTGTTTGCGGATCGCGCAAGGTCCCATGGCCAGTTTGACATCGAAGGCACCCATCTCCCCGAAAGCACGACGCCGCTGTTCGTCATCGGTGCTTGTGCTTGCTTGGTGGTCAGCTCGTCCCCTCTCTCTTTGGACGTGCACTCATCGAGGCTGTCGTTCTAGTCTGCCATCATCCTGAGTGCCTCCGTGACGCTCATGTCCTTCCCCGGGTTGGACAGCATCGCGCGGATCGGTGGTCTCGTCGCCATCACGTGCTCAGTGTTGAGCATGGTCTCCTCCTTTGTCTCCATCTTCCGGTACAAGGCCGAGCTGGCGCGTGGCACGGGTCCGACCGCCGAAGGCTTCGTGATGCTCTCTGTAAGTATGAACCCTGTCCGACGTCTTGCACACGCTGATCGGTTGTCGTGGGACAGCGCCGGAGCTTTATGCTCTCCATCCCGCTCGTCTTTTTGGCTTATTCGGTGGCGGGGTTCGTGACGGGCGTGGTGGTGTACGCGTTCCGGACCCATACGCTGCATCTGGCGGGGGTGGGGTCGGCTGTGGGTGTCCGGTTTGACGAGTACACGCGGTTGATGGTCGTGGGGGTGCTCGGGGCACTCGCGGGTGCGTTGGTCGTGTCCACGATAGCGGCACGGCGGTGAAGAGGGTGTTTGGTATGGTCTAGGGTAAACTGGTATTTAAGCTATGGTGTACGTTTTTGGGATTACATGCGCGTGTGATTGTCGTCGGGACAGTGGTCGCACGGATGCTCGGTCATGGGACACTTGTAGCTTTTATAATCGCACATGTGAACGAAATGGCTTTTGCATGAGAGCAGTGTGCTGATGAATGCAAAAAGTCAAGTGATCGTTCATGACGTGGATCGAACCGAAGATGGTGTGATGACGCTGGTGATCGGCCGTGACCCCTTTCGATCATGGTTACCAGCTCCACACACGTCGGTAGTCGTCGGCTTTTTCTCCAACAGAGTCCCTTCCAGACGCTCTCCAGCACACACAGTATATATACAGTGATATGATGTGGAGCGATAAGCGAGTTACTAGCCTCCATGTTGAAAAGCAGCCGAGATGCCGGTCCGAAGTCCATGCAAGAGAACAATATAAAGCTTGGCTGGAAATGACCAGCTCCACTTTTCCCTTGGTTCCTTCAACTCAAATATGACCTGGGCAGATGCTCCCATCTCTCTAAGTGCGGTCATCGACGACAAGGTCTATATCGGAAAGTACGCGTCCCCCCTATAGTTTCGCGTCACGAATAGTCTTAGACTCTTCACTCCTGCTCAGCCTGTCGTCGGCCTTATCGCACGATGCGCGAAAGAAACTTGGAATAACGCATGTGCTCTCTGTCTGTGTGGAACATGCATTCGACCCACGGCCCAATTCTATGGTCATCCCCGTCTATGACTCTGAGTATGAGGACATCCTCATTTACCTCCCGGACGCGTGTCTCTTCATCGAGCACGCCCTTGGCTGCGGTGGTCGGGTGCTCGTTCATTGTGTCATGGGCATCTCGAGAAGTGCCACCGTCGTGTGCGCCTACCGTGAGCTCCCTTCGCTTCCCACCTCGCGTCTTGCTTCCCGTCTAGTACAAGTGATGGTATCGCAGCGGCTATCGGTCTCAGCTGCAATACAATACGTCCGTAAACGTAAGTCCATGTGACCCCCTCTGACAATTTTAGCTCATGCATACCCCAATTTTACAGGTCGCCCCGAAATACACCCGAATTATGGCTTTGTGAAGCAACTACACGCATTCCTGCAATGCCGTTACCGCCCTTCGTGCTCCAACGGGGACTACATCGCCTGGAAACGTAGACAGAAACGCGATGTCCAGAAATACTTGAATATGCTCCACGACTGTGTCCCTATAGTCCCCGATCGACTCTACCTCACTAGGTGTGTCATGTCGGCGGCTTCCGAATGAACGCCTCACGGAGCCTTTTCTAGCGAGTTTCCGGGCGATAGTGACGCCGCCGAGTCCCTCATGCTGGATCTAGGGGCCACCCATCTGCTGTCGATCTCCTCCGCACAACTGCCGAAACCCAACCTGCCGCCGACGTTTCAACACTATTTTGTAGATGTGCCCAACAGTGCGCGGGAAGCCCTCTTGCTTGAGCTTCCCAACATGTGTCATTTCATGCGCGACGCGATAGCCCATGAAGATCGAGTGCTGGTCCAGTGCCGCGTCGAGCTCAGGGCTTGTATTGTGGCTTGTGCTTATCGTAAGAGACAGTGCCCGTCTGCGCGGTCGGTCTGCTCACGCCCGTTCAGTCATGGTATCACGAAATATATCCCCTCGTCAGGCCTATGCCATTCTTGAATCCGGTATGTCGAGTGTCTCTCTTTTATTCCGAGCCTTTTTTTTTGAACAAGCCGTTGTCAGCGCTTCCTCTTTACAATCCGACACACGTATTTTATCGTCATCTTGAAGTATTCGCTGCGTGCAATTACCGCCCTACTGTAGATCACCCCATCGTACGCGCTTGGCTGGCCGAGCAATCTGGTGGCCCTCCTCTCAGGCCTCCTACTAATACACAGTCCGCAAGGACGGCTACTAACCCTCCATCGCTGGCGGTGACGACTTCTACCACCTGTCTGCCCTCGGGGCCGATCGATGCGTTTGATATGACATCTCTGAACGAGGCGTTGTCGTGGTATCAGCCCGCGAGCGCTGTGGCATCATGAGAGCCTGACGATCCCTCACGATGGTGTTATGATGCACGTTGGGCGTTTAGTAGTAGATCATCCACTAATAGCACCTTCATACCCTTTGTGGCTGCGATTTTTTCTTTCTTGGACAACGACCACGACGACCCATCAAACGCACATTGTGACATTTCTGACACCGCCTCGTGTCTTGCTCGTTCTCCCTGTCAGTGACGTTCGATCCACGCAAGTCCGAGTCCGCGTTGCCAGCCACGACGGTCCCCCATCGCCTCATCCATCGCACGTCCATGTCTTCCACCAAAAGTCCCAACCCATACAACGGTGCCCCCCCAAAGTGAGCCTCCTCTTGCCAAACAGTCGTATCTGATCTCCGCCCTTGATCTCCTCCTTTGTCTTTACTTTCCTCTTTCTCGTCCTTGTATGACAGCATGTTGACATGCCCATCCATATGATCTACCCACCGGTCATCGCCAGGTACCTAAACGATTTCAGCAAAGCGCTCGCGGGCGAAGTGCGCATCCTCCTCGCAGAGGTGGGCAAGCTCCGAGACGAGCGTCGGCAGCTCCAGTTGTACGTCCGTTCCTTTCCTCGCCCTGTATCCGTTCACACTCTTTCCTCTCAACAGCGAGATCGCGGAACTGATGGCCGTCAAGTCCAAACACGGCGCCGGCGGCGAGTACTCGCCCACCTGGACCCCCACCGTGCGTCCTGTCCATCACCCCCCTACGTACGCTGACCCAGCGTCGTGTGTAGCCCCAAGAACCGCCCGCGCCGCCTCCCATGGCGGCCACCCCACCGCCGATCGACGAGCCGCCCGTCCAGGCGCGTCCTGCCTGGCGCGTCGTCCACAAGCCCACCCGGCGCGACAAGGCGCCCAAGGCGCTTCCGGCACCGTCTCCGACCCCCGCCCCGATGCACGCCCCGATGGCGATCGAGGCGCCCAAGCCCAGTATGCCCGCGTGGGCGCAGTGGCGTCGTACGTGCTTTTTTTGCTCCCTCGCTGTGGGATGGATGAATGGCTGATCGGGGGCGATGGGCAGCGAATCCGGCGGTCGTGCCGCCGACTGTGATGGCGCCTGTGTCGCCGAGACCGATGACGCCCGCGGCGCGTCCTGGGCTGTTTGGTGCGTTGTGCTGTGTGGGCGTGTGGTCGAAGCTGAGCGTATGGTTTGGTTGTCAGGTCCACCTACCCCGCCGCCGCAATAAATGAATCCATCCGGCTCTCAGATCC
>JBBPUG010000778.1:0-15813 GCA_038094535.1 Tubosaeta aff. alveolata | reverse complement strand
TTGCCGGGTTGGGTGGGGGGGTGGGGGGACTGCGGAGGCTAAGGGGGCAGCCTGGAGGGGAATATGGGGAGTGGTGGAGGTGTGGCTAGGAGGAGCTACAGCCTGCAGGTTCGCGAGTTGAGTTTTCAATCAGAGAAGGCAACCTGTAGCATCAGCATACAGGCTCGCCATTGACGCATATTTTGGACAATCTGCAGGAGGTGAAGTGATTAGGGTGAGTGGATCAGAGTGGGAAGAGCTGTGAAGTACAGCATCCACTACGTTCAGGGTCTGAGTGGTGATGGTCTGGTATTCTGCCTGTGGAGTGGGAAAATGTTCAGCAGAATCTGCTGAAACCTTCCAGTCACCCTGTGCCCTAAGTTTGGCTAGGTGGGTGTGTAGATGGTAGACCATATTACTCTGGTAGATTCATATGATTTTGACTGGGACACAACCATTGGTGAGGGCAGAAGGGTGGAGATGGGATTTGAAGAAGTGAAAAATAGAGACCAGCCAGGAAATAGCCCTGAGAGAGTGCAGTGGGCAGTGGGTGGGTACAGTGGGCACTCTGAAGGTTTTCCCTGCATTTGGGCCACATTTTGTGGTCCAATTCCAAGTAAGGGGAGAGTTGGTGCAGTAGCATAATACATATGATGGGATATCAGGGGGGACAAAGCGAGTGTGGAGCACTCCTTTGGGGAGGAAGTTGAATCATTTACCAATGTCAGAAAGCCTGATGCTGCAGGGCAGAGCTGAGTTGCATTTGTGGGCTGAGGTGGATGGATTGGCCAGAGAGAGCCTTGGTGAGGTGGGGGGAATGGGCACTAGTGTGGACATGATGGTGGTTTGAGTCAGAAAAGCTTAGTCAAACAATTGCTAGGTGTGCAGATCCACTGAGCACAAGTTGCCATTCCACTACATGCAGAATCAGCAAAAACATGATGATGACAAGAAGGCCAAACCCACCACCGAAAAGGAGAGCACTGTGCATGTGAAGTCACCTAATACAGATGATAAAGACGGTGTTTTCGGCGTCATGGATGACTCTGACTCTGATGAGTCAGTCCCCGGTCTTCTTGATATGGAGTTTTCCAAAGATGAAAGTGAAGATCTTTGATGAAGATAATTGGTTTTTGGTCACTGCTGACAATGACCTATCAGATGATGACATTCTCGACTCTGATGATGAAACGGCTCACCTACCCACTAACACCATTTACCCAGATGACCACATTTTTACATCAACCTCACTGATGGATCATGATCAATACGTTACACTTTTTGACTCTGGTTCCACTCGTCACATATCATATCTCTATATCATGAGCTGTTTGACACACTGTCGGACATCCCACCCAAGCCCTTTACTGCTGCAAATCAGTAGGTCTTCAATGCCACTGCCACGGGAAATATGATTATTGAGGTCCCAAATGGATACAACTCTTCACGTTTGCATCTCACCAAGGTACTATACTCAAAGGAGGTTGGATACACTCTGGTATCCATAGGGCGTCTTGACAAACTAGATTTCGAGACAGTTTTCACCAGAGGTTTTTGCACCATCCAGGCAGCCAATGGCAAAATGATTGGCCATTTCCCTCATACCTCAAAAGGACTCTATCGTGTTGTCCATGAACCTGATACTGCTCAGGCTACCACCCCATGTACTGTCACTGTCATGGAGCTACATCGTTTGTATGAACATATTTCCCCATCCACCGCACAAACTCTCGCTGAGAAAAATCTAGTTGCCAGCCTATGTTTCGATCTGTCCTCTGATCCTGGGACATTCTATGAATCATGTGTCTATGCAAAAGCAACATGCAAGCCCATTGCAAAAGAGCAGCAAGGGGAAATCTCTACAAATATCAGTGATATTATTTGGTCGGTGTTACGATTTTTCTCCCTTCTTTATCGTCTCGTCCTGCTTTCTTCTCTAGTTCGCTTATCTCTTATGTAAACCTCTTCTCATTGGATGATTAGCTCCACAGCTGTCTCTTTCATGATGGTGATGTGTCCCCTTGTTCCCTCACATTCTATAACATTCCATTCTCTCACAATAGGAATACTTATACCACTCGCCTTGTACTTTTATTCCTTACTCTGAATCTATGCACCTGGTGCTGCCCATTCTTTGTCCTCGAGTGATTCTCAAGTCCTCTGAGTTCCTCGTCATTGTCCTCAGTCCTATCCAACGTCCTTCATCCAGGATCCTCAGATCTCTCACCCTAAGTCTTTCATCTTCAATCCACAATCTTTGTTGCACTTATTCTCAGTCCTTGAGCAATTCTCAAGACCAGTGTGCTCCCTCATTATCATCCTTCGTCCTCTGCCCTTGATTTGCACTTAACTTTCTAGGAGAGACACTGTGGTACCTCTTCGTGAGTGTCCGCCTCTCTTGGGTTTAGTCGAACACTCTCTTGGGTACACCTCGCATTACAAAAGATTCAGAGTCTCCCTCAGCCCCTCCTGTTACAGAGTAGGGCCCACCCCCACCACCTTCTTCTCATCATAGTCACTACCCCCTCACAACCATTGGATGATTAATTGTCATCCTCATTGCCACAGCCCCATTGAACAACCAATTGTTGTCATCCTAACTATAGTCATCATCACAGTCAACAACCTTAGGATCTAGTAGCCCTAGATCAACCATCGAATGGCCAATCGTCGTCATCACCAGTCACAAACCCTTTGGATCTAACAGATCAACCATCAGATGACTGATCGTCGTCATCCTAGTCATTGATCTAGGATCTAGCAGACCTAGATCAGGAAGGATCTCCAAACCTTCATCCACTGTTCACTCCTTGCCACTAGCCCATAGTAACCATGGACATTCCATATGTCAAACTCGAGAAACTCTCCCTACTTGAGCACATCAGATGTGCTAAACTTGGTCTTTGTTTTCATTGCTGCCAGAAAGGCCATAACACCATTGAGTGCCTAGGCACTAAACCTTTGTCCTCTCACCCACAGAACACTAGACCCATTGAAACCTTAGCCAACCTTGACCTCATCTCTGAAACTTCCAAGTCCACTGACACTATAAACATCTACATTGATAAACTCCGTTGCAACTCTGGGAAGGACGACACCTCACTCCTTCAAACCTTGAAAACATACCTCAAGAAGCCTAAGCCTGCTTCTGCCCTTGATGCATACTTCAATAAACTTCGCAACTCTGGAAAGGATGACACCACAATCCTTCAAGTTTTGAAAACCCTCTGTGAACCAGACAAAGAACTCTCTGACGAAGAAGTTGCCAGCCTTGCGGTCCAAGACTTCTTGGTGGAAAAGGATTCATTCACACCTTCTCCTCCCAACATCCTTGTTGGATTACCCAGCAAAAGAGCCCTCCATTTGCCCATTTGTCTCCAAGTTGGTTCGAACATTGTCAACACTGTTGCTCTAGTAGATTGTGAAGCAACTGGTAACATCATTGACCCTAGCCTCGTCCCTGCCCTTTATATGGAAATCAAACACATCCAGAAACCCCTCATGGCCTACAATGTCGATGGCTCTCCCAACCAAAAGGAAGCTATCAAATACAAAATCCGAGCTAATGCTCAAATCTCCTCATTCAACAACCACCTTGATCTCATGGTTGTCACCCTTGGCAAGTGACAGATCATTCTAGGAATGCCCTGGCTCAAACAATGGAACCCTACCATTGATTGGATCCATGGTATGGTAGGTATCAACAAGGAAACTCCATCCCGGGATGCTGTGGCATCTCTTCGTGAGCATCCACCCTGGGATGAGATCAACAAGGTAACCCTCTCAACCCAGCTGGCCCAACAAGTGACCAAACACGAACATGAAATCCCCACCTGGTGCCAAGACTACAAAGACATGTTCTCTAAGAAAACCTTCAACACACTCCCACCTCATCAACCCTATAATCATACCATTGAGCTCAAGCCCACCTTTGTCCCAAAAATTACCAAAGTCTACTCATTAAACCCTGCTGAGAAAGAGGCCTGCTGCCTCTTTGTTGAAGAACATTTGAAGACTGGCTGCATCATCCCATCAAAGTCCCCACAAGCCTCCCCCTTTTTCTTCATACCCAAGAAAGACAGTTCTCTACGTCCATGTCAGAACTATCATTATCTCAATTCATTTACCATCCGCAATGCATATCCCCTCCCACTCATCTCTGATCTCATCGATAATATGAAGGACTCAACCCTGTTCATAAAGTTCGACATACAATGGGGATACAATAACATCTGAATTTGAGAAGAGGACCAATGGAAAGCGGCATTCATCACTCCACTTGGACTTTTTGAACCTACAGTAATGTTCTTTGGCTTCAACAACGCTCCACCCACATTCCAGGCCTTCATGAATCATATCTTTGCTGATATGCTAGTGGAACATTGGTTAAAAATCTACATGGATGACCTAGGCATTCACACTAGAGACAACATAGAACTCCACCATGATCATACACGTCAAGTCTTATAACAACTCAGAGAACATGGCCTTTCCCTCAAGATCTCCAAATGCTCATTTGACACCCCCAAGATGGAATACCTTGGCATGATCATTGGTCAAGGATGACTTGAAATGGACCCTGTCAAACTCACCACTATCAAGGACTAGAAACCCCCAACATCTGTCAAAGGAATCCGCAGTTTCCTCGGTTTTGCCAACTTCTACCGAAAGTTCATCCCCAACTTCTCCAACATTGTTGCTCCTCTTATCCTCCTCACTCACAAAAACAAACCCTGGTCATGGACCTCCCTCCAAGAAACTGCGTTCCATTCACTCATCACTCAATTCTGCTCTGCCCCAGTCCTCGCTCTTCCTAACACATCTCGTTCCTTTTCCATCATGACTGATGCCTCCTTGATTGCCTCTGGAGCTGTTCTCCTCCAGGCTGATGTCAATAGTGATCTCCACCCCTGTGCTTACTTCTCAAAGACATTCTCCCTAGCCGAACATAACTATGACATCTATGACCGTGAACTTCTGGCCATCATCCTCGCACTTGAAGAATGGCGACAATACCTTCTTGGAACTTCACATCCTGTCACGATTATCACAGATCACAAAAACGTTTTCTTTGTCAAAGACTCTCGCAAGCTCTCTCGCCGTCAAGCCTGCTGGTCCCTCTTCCTCCTCAACTTTGACCTTGTCTGGAAAGTAACCTCTGGAACCCAGATGGGTCCTGCAGATCCCCTTTTCCGAAAAGACTCCATTAATACCTTCTCTAACAACACTGACACATCTATCCTCCCAGACCCTGTCACCATTAACACTCTTGACCTTGAACTCTTTGACTACATCTGATCCTCGTCCTCATCTGATCCACTAGTCCTTCGTGCACTCAAAGCCATGGAAGAAGCTATGCCTTTGTTCCCTCATTCCTCACTCCAAGACTGGTCATTTGATAATGGCCACCTCTTTTACAAAGGTTGTTTGTATGTTCCACCCTCATCCCAATCTACGCTTCTCCACAGCATTCATTCTTCCCCTACCACTGGCTATGCTGGCCAATTCCGCACAAAGGCAATCCTAGAACAAGACTTTTGATGGCCTGGACTCGGTACTTTCATCAAGAACTTTGTAGCCAGCTGCGCCATGTGTCAACAATCCAAGGTCAACACTCATCCCACTGTCACTCTCTTGAACCCGATCTCATCGTCATCGTCCTTCCCATTTCGACAGATCTCTGTCAATCTTATCACAGATCTCCCTTTGTCCTCTGACTTTGATTCTATTATGTTCGTGGTCGACCATGGCCTTACAAAGGGGGTAATTTTCATCCCTTGTAACAAAACCATTGACACAGCAGGAGTTGCTAAACTTTTCTTCAACAATGTCTTCAAACGCTTCAGCCTTTACGATTCTATCATCTCAGATCATGGTTCACAGTTCGCCTCTGCATTTGCTCTTGAACTCGCTTGCCTCCTCCAGTACGACATCTGACTCTCTACTGCATACCACCCCCAGACTGATGGCCAAACTGAATGAATGAATCAAGAACTTGAGACCTACCTTCGTATCTTCTGCACCAACAACCCCCACTCCTGGTCGGAATTCCTCACTACCGCCAAATTCCACCACAACTCCATCCCTCATAGCTCCACTAAGTCATCTCCATTCTCCCTCCTCCTTGACTATGAACTCCAATCATTTCCTGCCCTGGGAAAAACTTTCATTCCTACTCTGTCTGACAGATTGATTGCCCTGTCCAAGGCACGAGAAGAAGCCCTTGCTGCACATGACTCTGCTTGCTTAGCGATGACTTGCCACTCCACCCGCTCATTCTCACCCTGGAAAGTCAGAGATAAGGTATGGCTAGAAGCCACCAACCTTTGAATCCCTTACCCCTCTAGAAAACTCACTCCCAAATGTCATGGACCCTTCGAGATCTCTTAAGTCATCTCCCCCCTTGTCTACCGTCTCAGACTACCTCCTTCCTGGAAGATTCATGATACGTTCCACACTTCCCTCTTATCTCCATTCAAACAAACCGAAGCACATGGACCCTCCTTCCCTAAACCGCCTCCAGATGTTATTGATGATGATGATGAATTTGAAGTGGAGGCTATCCTATCACACAAAGGCCATCCTGGTAACTATCAGTACCTGACCACATGGAAAGGATACTCTTGGTCCGAAGCAACCTGGAAACCTGAAGAAAACCTCCATCACACCCCCAGAATTCTCTTCCCTTATAAATGCTTCCATTCTTTAAAGTAACAGTGGACTCCCCTGAGCAGTGTTGTACCTCTTCATGAGTGTCCTCCTCAGTGGTTAAACTGGTGCATGTTCTTTCCCCTCACTATGTTACACCAATTCTTCATTGCTCTTCACCCTTATGTTGTCTTCTCATTCATCACCTTGCTTCTCTCCTTGTTTTCTCTTCTGTACTATGTTACAATTTTTCTCCCTTCTTCATTGTCTCGTTCCATCTTCTTCTCTTGCTTGCTTATCTCTTATATAAACCTCTTTTCATTGGATGATTAACTCCGCAGCTGTCTCTCTCACAATGGCAATGTATTCCCTTATTCCCTCGCATTCTATAGCATTCCATTCTCCTATGATAGGAATACTTATACCACTCACCCTGTACCTTTACTCCTTACACTGAATCTACGTCATCCTACATACTTGTTGGTTGTCCTCAAGCGATTCTCGAGTCCTCTGAGCTCCTCAATGTTTTCCTCAGTCCTGGTCAACATCCTTCGTCTTAACTCCTCAAATCTCTTAACCCTAAACCCTAGTTCATTGTTCATGATATTTGTCGTACTCATTCTCTGTCCTTGAGCGATTCTCAAAACTGCATGCTCACTCGTCATCGTCCTCTGTCCTCTGTCCTCGTTTCGCATTTAACTTGCTAAAAGAGACACTGTGGTACCTCTTCGTGAGCGTCCACCTCTCTTGGGTTAAGTCAAATGCTCTCTTCGTCTCACCTCAGTTGTACTCAGTACTTGTGGCACATTCTGAGGTGAGACACTGCTTGACTTTTAGTATGTTGTATTTACTTTACCTTAGTTGGGCATTGTCACCCCTATTTAGGTGAATACCAGTTGTGCTCAGTACTTGTGGCACATTCTGAGTTGGGCATTATCGCCCCTATTTAGATACTATAACATAACTACATGAGGAAGTCATCAGAAAGAGAAAGGTGAGAAAACAAGATGACAGTTAGAGATGCTACTCAGGAGAAGGAATAAGCCTGAGAGTCAACAGTTAGAGTTATCACCCAAAGAAAGTGTTGATAGCCTCAAGAGAGAGTTGTTATAGATGATGAGAAAAGGAAGAGCTAAAGGGAATGATGAGAGAAGTGTACATAGAAGAAGGAAAAAGAAAAGAATTGTAACATTACCCCCTTCATACTGTCGAAGTGCCCACAAAGACTAAAGATCCATGGCAAGGTGTGACCCAGTGTTGTTTTCAAAGGCTTCTGGGATGAAAAGACTGTCTCCATGAGCTGTGGAAGAGGGAGAATGCCGATAAGGGGGAAGGATGGTGCAACAGCATTTGGGCTTTTTGCAACAAGGTGGGATAGAGTGATGGTGGGTGTGGGATTGCAACATGGATACCTGTGCGAGATATTGACAATATCCTCAAGAAATTCTCCAAGGTTAAAGTGATGGGCTAAGATGACGAGAGCGTTGATGTTAGCCAAGTCTAGATATTGAGTGTCTATGGTGGAAGTTTGTCCCCAGCAAGATGGATTGGCAATCAACAAAAGCCGAAAATGATGAAGGAGCTGGCATAGAGTGGACAGGGGAGAGTTGACATCCATATAATAGTCTAGAGCATGGGAAACAGATGGGTCAGCTAAAAGACAGAATAACGAGTCATGATAGCTGGCAGGAGGGGAGGAGAGTCAATGAGCAGCAAGAGGTTCATCCACAGAGACGACTCTGGCAGAGAAGTCATTGGTGTCCCAACCAGAGAGGGCAGTGGTTGAAGAGGTTTTGGAGAAGTCCATAATGGAAAACAATTGTTAACAAATTCAAAGAGAAAGAAAGAGTTAAGCATGCAGGGGAGATTGAGTTTGTATTGAAGGAGAACAGTTACAGGACCAATAAAGTGAAAGAAAAGAACAAGGAGGAGTAAGACAGCAGTGAAAAGAAGACATGGTTGAAGGGTGACGAAGAATGGATGTAATATAGTAAGAGGAAAGAACATATAACAGCTTGACTGTTGAGGAGGACACTCATGAAGAGGTATGACATTGCTCAAGGGATTCAGCAATTATTTCAAATAATGAGAGTGTTTATAAGGAGAAAGAATCTTAGTGTAATGTGAGGTGTACCTGAGAGAGTGTTCAACTTGACCCAAGAGAGGTGGATGCTCATGAAGAGGTACCACAGCATCTCTCCTAGCAAGCTAAGTGTGAACCAAAGACAGAGGACAAAAGATGATGACGAGGGAGCACACAGATCTCAAGAATCGCTTGAAGACAGAGAATGAGTACAACTAAGATCATAGTCTAAAGGCTAAGGTCTCAGAGTGAAGAGATCCAAGGATCTTGGATGAAGGATGTTGGCTAGGACTGAGAACAATGACAAGGAGCTCAGAGGACTCGAAAATCACTCAAGGACAAAGAATGGCAGCACCAGGTGCGTAGATTCAGAGTAAGGAATAAAAGTACAAGGCAAGTGGTATAAGTATTCCTATTGTGAGAGAACGGAATGTTATAGAATGTGAGGGAACAAGGGGACACATCACCGTCATAAGAGAGACAGCTGTGGAGCTAATCGTCCAATGAGAAGAGGTTTACATAAGAGATAAGCGAACTAGAGAAGAAAGCAGGACAAGACAATGAAGAAGGGAGAAAAATCATAACATTACCCCCTCTGTACAATTGAGTTATCAGCTCAATTATCCTCTTTGTAAACATCAGCAACTTCCTCAGCAAAAAGTCCAGACATATGCATGACATAAGGACAGTCATCAGTGACATGACCTTTATCGTTACAGAGAGCACAAAGTCTGCTAGGACAAACATGTGGTTCATGGCCCCAGTGGTGGCAGAAATCACAGAAGGATAGAAGACAATGGATGGCTCTATGGCCGGGAGCAGGAGTTCCACAGCAAGGGCAGTGATATTGGGGACAGTCGACTCAATAATGACAGTATGGTGACAGTAAAAACACACCATGGAAGGAGTGGCATCTTGGAGGACGAACCAAGATTCCAGGACTTGGGTGGGAGAGTTGAGTATCAAATGTCTGTCAGCAAGACATTTGTAAAGGGGCCCGAACTCAAGCTTGGGCAGTGAAGTCAATGAAGGAAGAGCTATCAGAGGCGGTGGTGCCGTTTACTACATCTGCCATTCTTGCTGACAAAGATGGATTGGGGGCAGAGTCAGGAGGAGGAGGAGGCACGTCAAAGTATATAGGTCCTATATCAATTGTGTCTGAGTTTGAGGACAACGAGGAAGGAGGAGGAGAGGATAGATGATCTACTAGGGTGCGAGACGTGGACATAGCGGGAGAAGGAGGAGTTGGAACTAGGAGAGGTGGTTCAGGGATAGGTGATTGAGCAACTTGACCACCTTCCAGACGAGAGGTAATGTTTTCGAGGTAAAAGTCTCGTTCCTGTGGGTTCAAAGACAAAAAGATGGGAAGAAAGGTTGGAAGTATGAGTCGAACGGGAAGTCTAGGTATGAGATCAGCAAAATGGTTAAGTACTAACAGGTCTAGGACCCGTTCAGACAGCTGCCCAATTACAACATAAAGAGGAACTCCAAAAGAAGGGGGCAGGTTTTGTGGGGCAGAATGAAAATGAAGGTTTTGAATGTGCACCACAGTGTGAAATAATCCAATGAGATGATGCAAAATGTCATCGTCTTGATACAAAGGATCCTCAGGAATGATGCACCAAAGGGCGGGATCAGAGAGGATGGCCAAATAGAGAATTGGCAAAAGATGAGGTGGAAGCAAAGAAGGTTGCACAGGAAAAGAGTGTAAAGGCAATGGGTCTGACATAGTAGATGAGCGAGATCGAAGAGTAATAGACATAGGAGGAAATGAAGTTAAATGTATAAGAATAACTTTGTTTGGTTTTGAGAGGAAAAGTAATTGAGCAAACAATAAGGCTGCTGCAGAAGAGGAAACAGGGAGAGAAGCAGGATGATAAATGTGTTGCCAGAGGATCAGACACTAGATAGTGGTGCACAGCAGCACGCTATGACTTTTGCTGATTTGAGCCGAGGGCGAGTGGATGAGGAAAGGGAGTGGGATGTACAAAGGGAGGAGGCAAGTTACTTCAGGGAGTGAGAGCATTTATAAGTGGAAAGGATCCTGGGAGCATGATGGAGGTTTTCTTCAGATTCCCATGTAGCTTCGGACTGAGAGTACCCTTTCCATATGGTCAGATACTGATAGTTACCAGGATGGCCTTTGTGCGATAGGATAGCCTCCACTTCAAATTCTTCTTCATCATCAATAATATCCGGAGGTGGTTCGAGAAAGGAAGGTCCATGTGCTTCTGTCTGTTTGAAAGGAGATAAGAGGGAGGCGTGGAACGTGTCATAGATTTTCCAGGAAGGAGGTAGTCAGAGACAGTAGACGAGGGGAGAAACGACTTGTGAGATTTTGAATGGTCCATGACGTTTGGGAGTGAGTTTTCTAGAGGGGTAGGGGATCTGAAGATTGGTGGCTTCTAGCCATACTTTGTCTCTGACTTTCCAGAGGGTGAATGAGCGGATGGAGTGGCAAGTCATCGCCAAGCGAGCGGAGTCATGCGCAGCAAGGGCTTCTTCTCATGCCTTGGACAGGGCGATCAATCTATCAGATAGAGCGGGAATGAATGTTTTACCCAGGGCTGAGAATGATCAGGGTTCATAACCAAGGAGAAGAGAGAACGGAGATGTCTTAGTGGAGCTATGAGGGACAGAGTTGTGATGGAATTTGGCAGTAGTGAGTAATTCTGACCAGGAGTGGGGATTGTTGGCACAGAAGATACGAAGGTACGTCTCAAGTTCTTGGTTCGTTCTTTTGGTTTGGCCATTGGTCTGGGGGTGGTATGCGGTGGAGAGTCGAATGTCGTACTGGAGGAGACGAGTGAGTTCTAGGGCAAACGCAGAGGCAAACTGTGGGCCACGATCTGAGATGATAGAGTCGTAAAGGCCAAAGCATTTGAATACATTGTCGAAGAAAAGTTTGGCAACTCCTGCGGCGTTGGTGGTTTTGTTACAAGGTATGAAATTTACCCCCATTGTAAGGCCATGGTCGACCACAACCATAATAGAATCAAAATCTGAGGACAAAGGGAGGTTAGTGATGAGATCGACAGAGATTTGTTGAAATGGCAAAGATGATGACAATGGGATTGGGTTCAAGGGAGTAACAGTGGGGTGAGTATTGACCTTGGATTGCTGACATACGGCACAGCCAGCGACAAAGTTTTTGACAAAGGTACCAAGTCCGGGCCACCAAAAGTCTCATTCTAGGATTGCCTTCATGTGGAATTGACCAGCATGGCCAGTGGTAGGGGAGGAGTGAATGCTGTGGAGAAGCGTAGATCAGGACGAGGGTGAAACATATAAACAACCCTTGTAAAAGAGATGGCCATTATCAAACGACCAATCTTGGAGTGAGGAACGAGGGAATAAAGGTGTCGCTTCTTCCATAGCTTTGAGCACACAAAGGACCAGTGGATTGGATGAGGATGAGGATCGGATATAGTCAAAGAGTTTAAGATTGAGGGCATTTATAACAACAGGGTCTGGGAGGATAGATGTGTCAGTGTTGCCGGAAGAAGTGTTAATGGAGTCTTTTTGGGAAAGGGCATCAGCTGGACCCATCTGGGTTCCAGGAGTCACTTTCCAGACAAGGTCAAAGTCGAGGAGGAAGAGGGACCAGCAGGCTTGATGATGAGAGAGCTTGCAGAGGTCTTTGACAAAGGAGAGGTTTTTGTGGTTAGTGATAATTGTGACTGGATGTGAGGTTCCTAGGAGATATTGCTGCCATTCTTCGAGTGCAAGGATGACAGCCAGAAGTTCTCAGTCGTAAATGTCGTAATTGCATTCGGCAGAGGAGAAGGTCTTGGAAAAGTAAGCGCAGGGGTGGAGGTCACCATTGACATCAGCCTGGAGGAGTACGGCTCCAGAGGCGATTAGGGAAGCATCAGTCATGATGGAGAATGGACGAGAAGTGTTATGATTTTTCTCCCTTCTTCATCGTCTCATTCTACTTCTCTCTCTTGTTTGCTTGTCCCTTATGTAAACCTCTTTTCATTGGACGATTAGCTTCACAGCCGTCTCTCTCACGACGGCGATGTGCTCCCTTGTTCCATTGTGTTCTATAGCATTCCTTTCTCTCATGATAGGAATACTTATACCACTCGCCCTGTACTTTTATTCCTTACTCTGAATCTACGCCATCCTGCATACTTATTCTTTGTCCTCAAGTGATTCTCGAGTCCTCTGAGTCCCTCGTCGTTGTCCTCAATCTCAGTCAACATCCTTCGTCTCAACTCTTCTAATCTTCTCGTCCTAAGTCCTTTGTCCTAGTCTATGATCTTTGTCGTACTCATTCTCTGTCCTCGAGCGATTCTTGAGACCTGTGTGCTCCCTCGTCATCATCCTTTGTCCTCTGTCCTCAGTTCACACTTAGCTTGCTAAGAGAGACGCTGTGGTACCTCTTCATGAGCGTCCGCCTCTCTTGGGTTAAGTCGAACACTCTCTTGAGTATGCTTTGCATTACAAAAGATTCAGAGTCTCCTTCAGCCCCTCCTGTCATGGAGCAGGGCCCACCCCCACCTCCTTCTCCTCACCACTATCCTTATTGTGCCCTTGGGCAATCATTGGACAACCACTCATCGTCATCATAGTCACTAGCTCTCTCTTGCAACCATTGGACGATTAGTCGTCATCCTCACTGCCACTGTCCCATCGGACAACCAATTGTCATCACCCAAGCCATACTCTTCATCACAGTCAACGACCCCAGGATCTAGTAACCCTAGATCAACCATCGGACGACCGATCGTCGTCATCCTAGTCACTGACCAAAGATCTAGCAGACCTAGATCAGGAAGGATCTCTGAACCTTCATCCACTGTTCACCCCTCGTCATTAGCCCATAGTAACCATGGACGTTGCATATGTCAAACTCAGAAAACTTTCCCCACTCGAGCATGCCAGATGCGCTAAACTTGGTCTTTGTTTCCGCTGTCGCCAGAAAGGCCACAACGCCATCGAGTGCTTAGGCACTAAACCCTTGACACCATGTCCACAGAACACCAGACCCATCAAAACCTTAGCCAACCTTTACCTTGTCCCTGAAAACTCCAAGCCCACTGGCGTCGTAGACGCCTACATTGACAAACTCCGCTGCAACTCCGGGAAGGATGACACTTTGCTCCTTCAAACTTTGAAAACATACCTCAAGAAGCCTAAACTGGCTTCGGCCCTTGACGCTTATGCTGATAAACTTCGAACCTCTGGGAAGGACAATGCTTTGCTCCTTCAGACTTTGAAAACACATTTCGAAAAACCCAAAGTCCCCAAGCCCACCTCTGCTCTCGATGCTTATTTCGATAAACTTCGTAACTCTGGGAAGGATGATGCCACAATCCTTCAAGTCCTGAAAACCCTCTGCAAATCTGACAAAGAACTCTCTGACGAAGAAGTTGCTGCCCTCGCTGTTTAAGACTTCTTGATGGAAAAGGAACCATCCACACCTTCTCCACCCAATGTCCTCATCGGATTACCCAGCAAAAGAGCCCTCCGTTTGCCCATTCGTCTCCAAGTTGGTTCCAACATTATCAAGACTGTTGCTCTTGTAGATTGCGGAGCAACTGGTAACTTCATTGACCCTAGCCTCATCCCTGCCCTTCGTATAGGAATCAAACGTATCCAGAAACCCCTCATGGCCTACAACGTCGATGGTTCTCCCAATCAAAAGGGAGCTATCAAATACAAGATCCAAGCTAACGCTCAAATCTCCTCGTTCAATGATAAACTCGAACTCATGGTTGTCGCCCTCGGCAAGCGACAGATCATCCTAGGTATGCCCTGGCTAAGACAATGGAACCCTACCATCGATTGGATCCATGGTACGGTAAGTATTAACAAGGAAACTCCATCCCGGGACGCTGTGGTACCTCTTCATGAGCGTCCGCCCCAGGATGAGATTAACAAGGTAACCCTCTCGACCCAGCTGGCCCAACAAGTGGCCAAACAAGAACATGAAATCCCGACCTGGTGCCGAGACTATGAAGACGTGTTCTCCGAGAAAACCTTTGACACACTCCTGCCTCATCAATCATATGATCACGCCATCAAACTTAAACCCACCTTCATCCCAAAAATTGCCAAAGTCTACTCGTTGAACCCCGCCGAAAAGGAGGCCTGTCGCCTCTTTATTGAAGAACATTTGAAAACCGGTCGCATCGTCCCGTCAAAGTCCCCACAAGCCTCTCCTTTTTTTCTTCGTACCCAAGAAAGATGGTTCTTTTCGTCCATGTCAAGATTATCGCTATCTCAATTTGTTTACCATCTGCAATGCATATCCCCTTCCACTCATCTCTGATCTCATCGATGACATGAAGAACTCAACCCTGTTCACCAAGTTCGACATACAATGGGGATACAACAACATCCGAATTCGAGAAGAGGACCAATGGAAAGTGGCGTTCATCACTCCGCTTGGACTCTTTAAACCCACAGTAATGTTCTTCGGCTTCAACAATGCTCCTCCCACTTTCCAAGCCTTCATGAACCATATCTTTGCTGATATGCTTGCAGAACATTGGTTGAAAATCTACATGGACGACTTAGGCATCCACACCAAAGATGATATTGAACTCCACCACGATTGTACACGTCGAGTCTTACAATGACTCAGAGAACACAGTCTCTCACTCAAGATCTCCAAATGCTCCTTCGACACCCCCCAGATGGAATACCTCGGCATGATTATCAGTCAAGGACGACTCGAGATGGACCCTGTCAAACTCGCTGCCATCAAGAACTGGAAACCCCCGACATCAGTCAAAGGAATCCGCAGTTTCCTCGGTTTTGCCAACTTCTACCGAAAGTTCATCCCCAATTTCTCTAACATCGTTGCTCCTCTTGTCCTCCTCACTCACAAAAACGAACCCTGGTCATAGACCTCTCTCCAGGAAACTGCATTCTGATCACTCATTGCTCAATTCTGTTCTGCCCCAGTCCTCGCTCTTCCTGACACGTCTTGTCCTTTCTCTATCATGACCGATGCTTCTTTCTTCTGGATTGCTTAATAACTGACTTTCTGGATAGTCTGACAATACTAATAGCACTATTAGTCTGATGAACTAGCACTCTGATCTCTTGATGTTTCTGACATACTGACACTCTGGACATTCTGATACTCT
>JBBPUG010000777.1:0-15817 GCA_038094535.1 Tubosaeta aff. alveolata | reverse complement strand
AGCGGCTTGCTGGGATTCCTCCCCAGTCAAGTTCACTTTGGAGTTCCTCCTTCATTGGTGTGTTCTCTGAGTGATTTCCCTCACTCTTGGCAAAGGTTGCCGCTACGCTGAAGTCTTCACGTTTGGATTATGGATGTTGACGTCCACAGTTTCACTCCTTTGAAGTCGTTTCATCAGTCAAACACCAGATTCTATGATATCCAGAGCTTTAGAGTGATCAGATCAATGCATCATTCACTTGCCTGAAGCCAAGATATATCTGTGTCACAAGAGCAGTGATAGCAGTTCCAATGGGAGTAAATTGGTATGGCCATAAACCCACTTCGAGAAGTGAGGGGAAGATTAAAGAAGTGAAGATGTCACGCACATTCAAGAACTTCTGGATTGTCATTGTTCTCCATGCTTGAATCCCATCAATATAAATGACACAATGACAGACAGAGGCACTAACGCGTAATACCACACCATATATATAGCCCTACAAACAAATTCAGCCATCTGCGGAGTATGCAGAGTATGTGATTTGATGGCAGCACTTATGCTATGGTGTGGAAGGTATCCAGGATGAATAAAAAGAATACCATATACCTAAAATTGCCCATCAGAGGTGTGCACCACTAAATGCCTAAGAACACACTTGGTTGCTGGTTGATCATTGAATTCTAGGGAATAAATCATCCGTTAATAACAAAGATAACTCCAAGTGATCTGGCTTACTCGTGTGGTAGTATGTTGCAAATTGGTATGTGACAAGGCCATACAGATAAGTATTGACTTGTTTCTCAATCGGTCACTGACATTGGTGCACATGGCCATTATTACTCACAGAAGATGCCCACCAAGAGTGTGCCTATCATATGACCGGTCAATTTCATTACATGAATAAGGTACTTCACAGTACACACCGACTATTGTATCAAATGCACCCATTCCAATTTCTAGTTGATCCTATGACAAGGACAGTGGAGGGAGAATTTTTGGGAAGCTGCACGTAGTGCTCACAACATTAATTGGCAAGATATATACAGCAAGGACCCTGGGACCCGCTTTTGGGAGCAATCTGTGTCCACATGGCATGAAGTGTGTCATGGCCTCCCTTAAACTGCATCCTGAAGCAATGAAGTCCATCAGGATAGAATAGATGACGAAAGTTGAGGCGTGCAAACCTTGAATGTCCCCTCATAACGGTAAATAATTATCACATCCAGCAAATTCCGGATGAATTGGCGTATGGAATTCCAAGGACTCGAGGAGGGAGGTTCGGTGGTCACCGCAAAGGAACATGTATACAGCCTAGCTTGTGTGACCATACATTGATTTTACCATACAAATTGTTACGATTCTTTTCTTCTCCTTCCTCCTATGGACCCTTCTTTCATTCCCTTCAGTTCTTCCTCTTCTCATCAACAATCATGACTTTCTCTTGAGGCTATCAACACTTCCTTCAGGTGATAACTCATATCTTCATCTCTCAGGCTTACTTCTTTCCCTGAGTAGTATCTTGAACTGTCGTCTCGTCCTCTCACCTTTCTCTTTTCAATGACTTCCTCGTGTTGTCATTTCCTTTCCAAGGTAGATGACTCAACTCTACAGTTCCTTCTTTTATCCTGGCTTATCCTTGCTCTCTCATTGGATGATTAGCTCCACAGCTGTCTCTCTCACGACAGCAATATTTCCCCTTGTTCCATAACATTCTATAGCTTTCCATTCTCCCACAATTGGAACACTTATATACCTGATCAACTGTACAATAGTTCCTCACTCTGAATCTATGCACTTGGTGCTAGCCCTTCTCTGTCCTCGAGCAATTCTTGAGTCCTCTGAGCTCCTCGTTATTGTCCTCAGTCCTAGCCAACAACCTTCATCCTAGATCCTCGGATCTCTTTGACCTAAGTCTCTCATCTCCTAACTATTGTGTTCGTCATACTCATCTTCTGTCTTTGAACGACTCTTGAGATTAGTGTGCTCCCTCATCGTTGTCCTCTGTCCTTCATCCTTGGTTCGCACTAAGCCTGTTAGGAGAGACGCTGTGGTACCTCTTCATGAGCGTCCGCCTCTCTAGGGTTTAGTCAAACACTCTCTCAGGTACACCTCATGTTACAAAAGATTCAGAGTCTCCTTCAGCCCCTCCTGTTACAGAGCAGGGCCTACCCCCACCACCTTCCCCTCATTATAGTCCCCATCGTGCCCTTGGGCAAATCATCAGACGACCGATCGTCATCATCATAGTCACTAGCTCTCCCTTGCAACCATTGGACGATTAATCGTCATCCTCCTTGTCACTGCCCTATTGGACAACCGATTGTCATCATCCAACCCATAGTCATCGTCACAGTCAACGATCTTAGGATCTAGTAACCCTAGATCAACCATCAAATGGCTGATCATCATCATCACTAGTCACAAACCCTTTGGATCCAACAGATTATCCATCGGACGGCTGATTGTCATCATCCTAGTCATTGACCCAGGATCTAGCAGACCTAGATCAGGAAGGATCTCTGAACCTTCACCCACAGATCACCCCTCGACACAAGCCCCATAGTAACCATGGACGTTGCGTACATCAAACTTAAGAAACTCTCCCCACTTGAGCACATGAGATGTGCTAAACTTGGCCTTTGTTTCCATTGTCGCCAGAAAGGCCACAATGCCATCGAGTGCTTAGGCACTAAACCTTCGTCCCCTTGCCCACAGGACACTAGACCCACCGAAACCTTAGCCAACCTTGACCTCATCCCTGAAACCTCCAAGTCCACTGGCACTGTAGATGCCTACATTAATAACCTCCATCATAACACTGGGAAGGACAACACCTCGCTCCTTCAAACCTTGAAAACATACCTCAAGAAGCGTAAACCTGCTTCTGCCCTCGACGCTTACTTCAAAAAACTTCGTAACTCTGGGAAGGATGACGCCACAATCCTTCAAGTCTTGAAAACCCTCTGTGAACCTGACAAAGAACTCTCTGACTGTCACAATTCTTTCCTTTCTCTTTCTCTTATGCTCTTTTCTCTCATCGTCTCCTTTAGTTCCTCTTCTTCTCGTCATCTATTACGACTCTCTTGAGGCTATCAACGTCTTCTTCAGGTGATAACTCCAACTGTTGACCCTCAGGTTTATTCCTTCTTCTGAGCCGTGTCTCTGACTGTCATCTCATCCTCTCATCTTTCTCTTTCCAATGACTTTCTTGTGTAGTCATTTCTATTCCAAGGCAGATGACTCGACTCTGCAGTCTTTCCCTTTTTATCCAGACTTATCTTGCTCTCCCATTGGACGATTAGCTCCGCAGCTGTCTCTCTCACAACGGCGATGTTTCCCCTCATTCTATAACATTCCATAGCATTCTATTCTCTCACGACTAGAACACTTAAATACCTGATCGCCTGTATTATAGTTCCTTACTCTGAATCTATGATATTCGTCGTACTCATTCTCTGTCCTCGAGCAATTCTCGAGACCATGTGCTCACTCACCATCGCCCATTGTCCTCTGTCTTCGTTTCACACTTAGCTTGCTAAGAGAGACGCTGTGGTACCTCTTCGTGAGCGTCCGCCTCTCTTAGGTTAAGTCGAACGCTCTCTTGAGTACGCCTAGTGTTACACTGACGAAGAAGTCACCAGCCTCGCGGTCCAAGACTTCTTGATGGAAAAGGAACCGTCCACACCTTCTCCACCCAACGTCCTTGTCGGATTACCCAGCAAAAGAGCCCTCTGTTTACCCATTCGTCTTCAAGTTGGTCCAAACATTGTCAAGACTGTTGCTCTCGTAGACTGCAGAGCAACTGGTAATTTCATCGACCCTAGTCTTGTCCCTGCCCTCCGTATGGGAATCAGACGTATCCAGAAACCCCTCATGGCCTATAACGTCGATGGTTCTCCTAACCGAAAGGGAGCTATCAAATTCAGGATCCGAGCTAACACTCAAATCTCCTTGTTCAACGACCACCTTGATCTCATGGTTGTCACCCTTGGCAAGTGACAGATCATTCTAGGAATGCCCTGGCTGAAACAATGGAACCCTACCATCGATTGGATCCATGGTACAGTGAGTATCAACAAGGAAACTCCATCCCGGGATGCTGTGGTACCTCTTCGTGAGCGTCTGCCCTGGGATGAGATCAACAAGACAACCCTCTCAACCCAGCTGGCCCAACAAGTGGCCAAACATGAGCATGAAATCCCTACTTGGTGTCAAGACTACAAAGATGTGTTCTCCGAGAAAACCTTTGACACACTCCCACCTCACCAACCCTATGATCATACCATCGAACTTAAGCCCACCTTCATCCCAAAAATTGCCAAAGTCTACTTGTTAAACCCCGCTGAAAAGGAGGCCTGCCACCTCTTTGTTGAAGAACATCTTAAAACCGGTCGCATCATCCCATCAAAGTCCCCACAAGCCTCTCCCTTTTTCTTCATACCCAAGAAAGACAGTTCTCTTTGTCCCTGTCAGGACTATCATTACCTCAATTCGTTTACCATCCGCAATGCATATCCCCTTCCACTCATCTCTGATCTCATCGATGATATGAAGGACTCGACCTTGTTCACTAAGTTCAGCATATGATGGGGATACAACAACATCCGAATTCGAGAAGAGAACCAATGGAAAGTGGCATTCATCACCCTGCTTGGACTTTTTGAACCCACTGTAATGTTCTTCAGCTTCAACAATGCTCCTCCCACATTCCAAGCTTTCATGAATCATATCTTCGCCGATATGCTAGTGGAACATTGGTTGAAAATCTACATGGACGACCTAGGCATTCACACTAAAGATGACATAGAACTCCACCACAATCGCACACGTCGAGTCTTACAACAACTCAGAGAACACAGTCTTTCCCTCAAGATCTCAAAATGCTCCTTCGACACCCCCCAGATGGAATACCTCGGCATGATCATTGGTCAAGGACGACTCGAGATGGACCCTGTCAAACTCACCACCATCAAGGACTGGAAACCCCCAACGTCCATTAAAGGAATCTGCAGTTTCCTTGGTTTTGCCAATTTCTATCAAAAGTTCATCCCCAACTTCTCCAATATCGTCACTCCCCTGACTCTCCTCACTCGCAAAAACGAACCCTGGTCATGGATGTCCCTCCAAGAAACTGCTTTCCATTCCCTCATCACTCAGTTTTGTTCTGCTCCAGTTCTCGCTCTCCCTGACATGTCTCATCCTTTTTCCATTATGACCAATGCCTCCTTGATCACTTCTGGAGCAGTCCTCCTCCAAGCCAATGTCAACAGTGATCTCCATCCCTGCGCTTATTTCTCAAAGACCTTTTCTCCTGCCAAACGAAATTACGACATCTACGACCGAGAACTTTTGGCCGTCATCCTTGCACTCGAAGAATGGCAACAATATCTCCTAGGAACCTTGCACCCTGTCACGATTATCACTGACCACAAGAACCTCTCCTTCGTCAAAGACCCCCACAAACTCTCTCGTCGACAAGCCTGCTGGTCCCTCTTCCTTCTCGACTTTGACCTTGTCTGGAAAGTAACCCCTGGAACCCAGATGGGCCCAGCTGATTTCCTTTCCCAAAAAGACTCCATCGACACCTCCATTGACAACACCGACGCATCTATCCTCCCAGACCCTGTCATCATTAATGCCCTCGACCTTAAGCTCTTCAACTACATCTGATCCTCGTCCTCGTCTGATCCACTAGTTCTTCGTGCACTCAAAGCCATGGAAGAAGCGACACCTTTGTTCCCTCATTCCTTACTCCAAGATTGGTCGTATGATAATGGCCACCTCTTTTACAAAGGTCGTTTATATGTTCCTCCTTCATCCTGATCCATGCTTCTCCACAGTATTCACTCCTCCCCCACCACTGGCCATGCTGGTCAATTCTACACGAAAGCAATCCTCGAACATGACTTTTGGTGGCCCAGACTTGGTACTTTTGTCAAGAACTTTGTAGCTGGCTGTGCCATATGTCAACAATCCAAGGTCAACACTCATCCTACTGTCACTCCCTTGAACCCGATCCCATTGTCGTCATCCTTGCCATTTCGACAAATCTCTGTTGATCTTATCACAGATCTCCCATTGTCCTCTGACTTTGGTTCTATTATGGTCGTGGTCAACCATGGCCTTACGAAGGGGGCAATTTTCACCCCTTGTAACAAAACCATTGACACCATAGGAGTTGCCAAACTTTTCTTCAACAACATATTCAAACGCTTTGGCCTTTACGATTCTATCATCTCGGATCGTGGCCCACAGTTTACCTCTGCGTTTGCCCTAGAACTCGCTCATCTCCTCCAGTATGACATTTGACTCTTCACTGCGTATCATCCCCAGACTGATGGTCAAACTGAACATACAAACCAAGAACTCAAAACCTACCTCCGTATCTTCTGCACCAACAACCCCCACTTCTGGTTGGAATTCCTCACTACCACCGAGTTCCATCACAACTCTGTCCCTCATAGCTCCACTAAATCATCTCTGTTCTCCCTCCTCCTTGGTTACAAACCCCAATCATTCCCTGCCCTGGGTAAAACATTCATCCCCACTCTGTCTGACAGATTGATCACCCTATCCAAGGCACAAGAAGAAGCCCTTGCTGTGCATGACTTTGCTCGCTTGGCAATGACTCACCACTCCACCCGCTCATTCTTCCCTTGGAAAGTCAGAGACAAGGTATGGCTGGAAGCCACCAATCTTCAGATCTCTTACCCCTCTAGAAAACTCGCTCCCAAACGTCATAGACCATTCGAAATCTCACAAGTCATCTCTCCTCTCATTTATCATCTCAGATTACCTCTCTCCTGGAAGATTCATGACACATTCCACACTTCTCTCTTATCGCTGTTCAAACAGACCAAAGCACATGGACCTTCCTTTCCTGAACCACCCTCAGACGTTATAGATGACAAAGAAGAATTCGAAGTGGAGGTTATCCTGTCGCACAAAGGTCGCCCTGGCAACTATCAGTACCTGACCACATGGAAAGGATACTCTCAGTCCAAAGCTACCTGGGAACCTGAAGAAAATCTCCGTCATGCCCCTAAGATCCTTTCTCCTTATAAACATTCTCATTCTTTGAAATAACTGCTGAATCCCTTGAGCAGTGTCATACCTCTTCGTGAGTGTCCTCCTCAATGGTCAAGCTGTTGCTTGTTCTTTCCTCTTTCTACGCTTTGCCTGTCCTTCTTCCTCACCTTTTAACTGTGTCTCATTTTCTTTGTCTTTGTTTTCCCACTCATCTCATTCTCTGTTGCACTCAATTCTTTTTTCTCAACTTATTCTTCACTCCTCCACATTCGGCTCGAATCAGTGAAAGTCATAGCGTGCTGCTGTGTGCCACTACCGAGTACCTGATCCTCTGGCAACACGCTCATCTCTTACTCCCCTCCTTTCATCACCATGAATGACGATAACTCCCCTTGCACTTGTACCATCCCAAGATGGGACACCACTGACTTCCCCGATTACATCGTCTATATCAATGAACCTCTCTCTGCTCACCGACTCTCTTCCCCTCCTACAGGCTATCATGACTTGTTGTTGTCTTTTGGCTGATCCATATGTGGCTTGTGTTCTCAAATACTACTTGGATGATGGTTCCCCATTATCTGCCCTATGCCAGCTTCTTCATTATTCTCGACTCCTATCCTTCGCTCACTTATCTGGCTTGGAACAAACCTCCACTATTGACACTCTACACCTAGATTCAGCCAATGTTGAAGTCTTCGTCACCTTAGCCCATCATCTTCACCTCAGAGAATTCCTTGGGGACATTCATCATTACCTTGAGCAACTGTTACGCTTGGCCCGGGTAAGGTCAAGCATAGCCTCAAGGGTCAAGGGTTCAAGGTAGTCGCTTGTCTCTGCGACAAGAACACTACCTTTCACTGCAGTGGGATCAAGGAGGTCAAGGGTTTGAGGAGCACCTCTCATTGAGAGGAAGGTGCAAGTTCTCTGTAAGGAGCATGAGGGAGACGATGGAAGTACAAGGTCAAGATTGAGGAGGTCTAACTTAGGGTACAGGGTCTGTACTCAAAGGTTTATATACTACATGGAACAAATAAAGGTAAACATGGAATGAGTCATACATCGTAAGACGAATGAGTCATATCGTGCGAGAGGAACGGAAGAATGAGTCAGGAAGGAGTAAGCTTGATGACGAGCAAGTGCGATGGAGTCGGATAGGTGAGTCATCAAGGAAAAGAAACGTGTCCGTGTACACGAACGTCCAAAAAGAGAACGCAGAGAAAGAAAACGTAACATTACCCCTGTACTAGAGTCGAAGCTCTGATGAAGACACTTTTTAGTAATCATCCCTAGTAGGGGACCCGGTGATGTTGTCCCAAGCCGTCTGATCCCAAACGTCCTCGTGATCCACTGGTGAGAGAGGATGAGGAGAAGCACTGCGTTGGCAGTCGCAACGAGGGGGTCTCCCTCCGGTGGTGATACGAGCGGTTTGTCGGCCGCGATGAGTGGACAAAGTGGAGGATCTCGGTGAAGACGGGGTGGGAGACGTTCCAGGGCTAAACATGGTAGCTCCTCGGACAATACGAGGACAATCGGCCTGAATATGTCCAGGACGAGTGCGAAGGCAAAAGGGGCATTGATACTCAGGGCAGTCGACACAACGATGTCCCAGACGTCTGCAAGAAAAACACGCTCTAGAGTACCTTGGGTCTTCCGGCCTAAGGGGTCGGTCTCGAATACCTTCCCTCCTAACGTGTTCCCTTGCCATGATGGCCCCAAAGATAGTGCTTTCTTCAGCGGTCAGAGGAGCTGATGAGGCTTCGGGAGTGGGAGGAGTAGGAACAGGTTGTGGAACGGGAGGAGGTACTGGTCGAGGAGGGGACAGTGGTACAGAGGTCTCAAGTAGACGTTGTTGGGAAGTGGCTAGCTCTCAGAGGTATCGTCGTAAGTCTTCGCAAAACTCGTTGTATCCCATTTGGAAGGCTAAGGCGGCAGCAGAACGACGGATGGCAGCCTGAATGGCTCGGGCACAGGTTACTGCACTGTTTGGCCAGCCGGGGGATCCAGGGTCAATGATAGAGAGGAGTTCGTTTTGTCGAAGGATAAAGGTGAGAGCAGTGAACGGGGAGTCGAGGTCAATATAGTGCTCGATGGGACTGGCTAGCCGAGGGTTGTTGATGTACTCTAGGAGGGCAGTCTCATAGGTCTGCGGAGGTTCTGTAACACGAAGTCGATGGGCATAGATGGGGACGTCAACGGAGACTACGGCAGAGGGATCCAGAGATCCAGCCGGTAGAGGGGCAGGAACATTGTCTTCGGTGGCAAGGGATGTATGCCAGACACGAGGTTGCGAGGGAGGAGGCGTAGGAGGACTGGGAGCTTCAGGGGTGGGAGCGACGAAGGACAAGGGTAGTTCAAGGTCATCGGGGGAGTAAAGTTCGGGGAAGACGGCAGGGACATTGTAGATATCCGCAACGCCTAAAGAAGGAGAAAGTACTAAAGTAGAAACGGATAACGAGGAAGGAGAAGACACAGAATCAGCTAATGTAGTAGAAGAAGCAACAGAAGAGACAGAGGCAGGACGGGGACGAGGATATTCAATAGCCATGGGTTTATCTTTTGTGAGTGCGAGTGGTAAGAGAGGAAGGAGCATGAGAAGGGAAATCTGAGGGGCGGAGTCTTTTATATTCATCTAGGGTGGACTTGGCATTTTTCAAGTTCCATTCTGGTTGCCATGAGTCTTCGTCAGCGGTGTATCCTTTCCATCGGATCAGATACTGGCAAGCCGTCAGCTTTCCATGATGTCGTAATATCCACTCCACCTCCCATTCTTCTTCGCCATCAATCAGCTGCGGAGGTGGAGCCGGGAAGTTCGGGCCGTGAACAGCATTTTCGCGATAGGGAGATAAGAGAGAAGCATGGAACACAGGGTGGATTTTCCACGTTTTAGGGAGGCGTAGTTGGTAGACAATTAGGGAAAGAACCTTGGTGACTTTGAAGGGTCCTTCTCTTTTGGAAGCGAATTTTGGGTTGACAACAGAGCATTTCAGGTTCCTGGCTTCTAGCCATACCTTGTCTCCTTTGACAAAGGGAACAAACTTCTGATGGGTGCGGGAGGCCATGACCTGTCAGGCTAGTTTGTGAGTGGCCAGTGCTTCGTCTCTGGCAGCGGAGAGTTCCTTGAAACGAGACTCTACTGCAGGGATGTTGGTTTCGGAGATAATTGTGGGAAGAGCACGTGGTTCGAAGCCTAGCATGAGGAAGAATGGAGACTTGTTGGTGACAGAATGAGGGCGGTGATTATGTGCGAATTCAGCATGGGGAATCATCTCAGACCACGAGGTGGGGTTGTTTCCACAGAAAATCCTTAGATAGGTTTCTACCTCTTGATTGACACGTTCGGTTTCTCCGTCGGACTGAGGGTGATACGCGGTGGATAGGGAAAGGTCATAGTTCAGGAGTTGTCCAAGTTCTTTGGCAAATGCAGATGCGAACTGTGGTCCACGATCTGAAATGATTTTATCATAAAGTCCGAAACGGAGGTATACTTTGTGAAAAAAGAGGGTGGCGATATTTTCGGCGGTAGCGGTTTTCTTGGTGGGGCAAAGAATTACCCCCTTCATAAGCCCGTGGTTGACCACGACCAACAGAGAATCAAAGCCGTCAGAGAGAGGGAGGTCGGTGATCATGTCGCAGGACACTTGTTGGAACAGGCGGGAGGATTTGGAGGGAATGGGAGTCAGGGGGGAATGGTGGGATGAGTATTTGCTTTGTTCTGTTGACAGACAGAACATCCTTCGACATATTTTCGGACATAAGTTGCAAGGCCTGGCCACCAGAATTCCGAGGATACTAATTGGCGGGTTTTAAGATAGCCTGGGTGGCTGGCAGTGGCGTGATCATGTGATTGTTCCAAGATGGAGTGTCGAAGGGTATCATCGGGGGGAACATAGACACGTCCTTTGTAAGTAAGAATGCCGCCGTCGTATTTCCAGTCGACCATGCGATGACGAATAGCAGCAGGGAGATCAGGGGAGAGGGCGAGGACTTTGGTTTTAACCAAGGGGTCATCGAGGGAGGCAGAGGTGATGTGGCGAGTGAGGGTGGTATCCACGAGTTTTATAAAGAGGGACGGGGGTAGGAGCGTAACTCCTTCGTTGTCAGAGGTGTCAGAGGAAGGGAATAGATCGGGACAACAAGATAAGGCATCGGGGCCAGCGAGAAGTTTTCCCGGGACGTGAATAATTTTTAGGTCAAAGTCGGCGAGGTCAAGAAGCCATCTGGCTTGTCGTCGATTGAGATTCTGAGGGGCACGGAAGTAGAGGAGATTCTTGTGATTGGTGAAGACTTGGACTGGAAATGAGGATCCATGAAGGTAGTGTCGCCAAGTTTTCAGAGCACGGATGATAGCAAGGAGTTCTCGATCATAGATATCGTAATTGCGTTCAGTGGAGGAGAAGGAGGTGGACATGTAGGAGCAGGGGTGCCAATCACCGTTGGAATCTGTCTGGAGAAGTATTGCTCCAGAGGCAAATTTGGAGGTGTCAGTGGCGATTGCGAACGGTTTTGCCGGGTCAGGTAGCTGGAGGACGGGTTTCGACAGGAAAAGTTCTTTGAGGGACTCAAAGGATTGTCGACAAGCGGGAGTCCAGGACCAAGGGTGGTCCTTGTTTGTGAGGTTGATGAGAGGGCGAGCTACAAAGGAGTAATCAGGGATGAAGCGACGGTAGAAGTTGGCGAAGCCTAGGAACAACTGGACTTCTTTTAGCTTGGTCGGGACAGGCCATTTTGCAATGCTGTCTAGTTTCACTGGATCCATGGCGAGTTGTCCGGGTTGGACAATCATTCCGAGGTATTCTACTTCGGAGGTAGCAAACTGGCATTTTTCCAGTTTGAGGTGTAGATCAAGTTCCATCATGCGCTGGAGCACCCGTTTGGTGCGTTCCGTATGGGTTTGTTCGTCAGGAGAGAAGATCAGGAGGTCGTCCATATAGATGACCAGCCATCCTTCAGCGATCATGTCGCGGAACGAATCGTTCATGAACCGTTGGAAGGTCGCTGGAGAATTGGTGAGTCCAAAGAACATCACCGTTGGTTCATAGAGTCCTTTGTGGGTGATGAAAGCAGCTTTCCATTGGTGGCCATCTTTGATGCGGACATTGTTATATCCCCATCAGACGTCGAACTTGGTAAAGACCTTAGCATCTTTGAGTTTATCAACAAGATCAGAGATCAAGGGCAAAGGGTATGCGTCACGAACAGTATGTTCATTCAAGTAGTGGTAGTCTTGGCAAGGGTGAAGCTTGCCATCCTTCTTTTTAACAAAGAAGAAGGGGGAGGCTTGGGGGGAGTTCGACGGGCGGATCTTTCCAGCTTTGAGGTTCTCTTCCAAAAAGTCCTCGGTAGCTTTTCGTTCGTCAGGGGATAGAGGATAGACTTTACCGATCTTTGGAACAAAGGTATCATCAAGGTTTATCTTGTGATCGTAAGGTCGGGAGGGAGGAACGTGGTCTGCCACTTCTTTAGTAAACACGGATTGGTATTTGGAGTACTCTGGTGGAAGGGTGGTCTTTGGTTTGGCCACCTCGGCAGCCATGGCTAGTTCAGTGGCAGTGGTCAGGCGGGCGATGGTAGTGTTCAGAAGGAATCAGGATCCACAGCGGATGATCCGGTGGAGGGTACGGTTGTCTAGGGCTCTTTGGATGTACTGCGGTTCAGTTTCCTTGTCAAGGAAATCATAGAGTCATCCATCATAGACAGTGTCAATATGATGGTGTCGGTAGGGAGGGTCGGAGGAAGGTCTGAAGAATCCGTTGTGTCGTTGGGAATCTTCCATAAAGAGTCAGTTGAGCTCTTTAGACTCGTCGCAGGATTCCGAGATGGCGAGGGTTTGCTTTGCCCAATCTATGGTAGGGTTGGTGACACAGAGCCAGGGGAGTCCTAGAATGACATTTTCACTACCACAGGACATGACATGGAAGGTAGTTTGTTGGGCGATTCCTTCGATTCCAGTGAACAGAGTGCAAGTGTACTTAATTCCTCCGTTTTTGTTAGGGGTTTGGTCCACATTTCGAACGGGGATGGGAACATCAAGTTTCGTCAGGGAAAGCTTGTGTTTTCGCACGAACTGCCAGTCTATGCAGTTAAGGTCTGCTCCGCTGTCTACGAGAGCTCGGGTGTCGACGGTTTTCATCGTGTGTGTGGGTTCCAGGAGTTGCAAGGCAATGCGCATAGATTTCTTGGAACGAGATACAATTACAGGAGCACACGTAACTGGGGAGACTCGCGTCGTTCGAGGTCCCGGGTTTAAAAACCCGATTCAAAAGAAAAGCCAACCCTTTTGACCGAGGTCCCTTCCTCTTCGTCGTCGTCGTCATCCTCAGTGTCCTTTAGTCCTGGAGGGGGGTCATCGTCATCTTTGACCCGTTGGACTTTTGTGGGTTTCGAGGGGAAAGCAGGGCAGGCGCTGCTGAGATGTCCAGATTTCCTACAACGGAAGCAGAGTCCTTCTTTGTGGCATCTCTCTCTTTCCTTAGTGGTGAGTTTTGGAACTCTAACCACATCGATGTCCATGGCGTCGGGGTCCTTCTTGGAGGAAGGAGGAGAAGCTTGTAGGTAGCTGGGGCGAGAGGGGTTCTTGTTTCGTTGGGCAATCTCTTCGCCACGTTCCCATTGGGTTTGGAATGATACGGCCTTCTTGTACCAATCATCGATGGCAGAGAGGACGGTATCCATCTGAAGTATCCGCTTCATCAGAGGAGGGGGAATACCCGAGGCGTAGTAGTTGATCAAGACATTTTGATCAGTAATCCCAGCAATAGCGACCTGGTTTTGGAATCTAGCATTGTAGTCGGTGATGGAAGGGATGTAGTTCCCTTTCTTGTCCTTGGTCATACGGGTGGTAGAGAGCCACGCGACGGCGTTCCCAGTGGTATCATGGTGTTTGAACGCTAGTTCAAATTTTGCGACAAACTCGGCCATAGTCCCGAAGGTTTGCACACTCAAGGCTTGGTCCCTAAAGGTGTCTGCCCAAGTTCGGGCAGATCCTTTGGTCATGTAGGACAAGGCAAAGGCGATCTTCTTCAGATCAGAGTTGTAGACATCCTTGTTTACTTCTACGTAGAATTGTACAGAGCGAAGCCAAGGGATGGACTTGGAGTAATCTCCATCGAAGGAGTCAGGGACGTTGAGACGAAGTTCAGTGGGTCTAGAAGTCATGGGTTTAGACTTAGATTTTGTAGGAGTGGACGGGGTGGCAACAGAAGCGATGGCAGTGGCTATCGTGGAAAGAGAGACCGAAGGAGTTAACGGAGTAGGACGTGAGACTAGTTGGGGGAAGGGGAGCGGGTCGTCAAGAAAGGTGGTAGAGCGGTGGAGCCGATCTGCAAGAGCAGCAACGTGTTCCTGTTCAAGGAAGTGGGCGATGGGATCGTCCGTCTCAGAGGTTTCAGAGGCGTCTTTGAAAAGACTAGGGAGTTCCTTCTCCGTCTCAGAGTCACTGAGTTTGGGAGTAGTACTTTGTCGTTCCCAACATGGGTCGACGGGTTCAGAGGTAGACAAGAGGTGTTCAAGGGGTCAATCAGTCGACAGCTGGGGTCATCTGACAGGTGGGGGTCTTGAGGACGAAATGGTTGCGACTTACACAAGGGTAATCGCGAAGGGCAAGTTAGACCTTTTGTTACGCTTGGCCTGGGTAAGGTCGAGCATAGCCTCAAGGGTCAAGGGTTCAAGGTAGTCGCTTGTCTCTGCGACGAGAACACTGCCTTTCACTGCAGTGGGATCAAGGAGGTCAAGGGTTTGAGGAGCACCTCTCATTGAGAGGAAGGTGCAAGTTCTCTGTAAGGAGCATGAGAGAGACGATGGAAGTACAAGGTCAAGATTGAGGAGGTCTAACTTAGGGTACAGGGTCTGTACTCGAAGGTTTATATACTACATGGAACAAATAAAGGTAAACATGGAACGAGTCATACATCGTAAGACGAATGAGTCATATCGTGCGAGAGGAACAGAAGAATGAGTCAGGAAGGAGTAAGCTTGATGACGAGCAAGTGCGATGGAGTCGGATAGGTGAGTCATCAAGGAAAAGAAACGTGTCCGTGTACACAAACGTCCAAAAAGAGAACGCAGAGAAAGAAAACATAACAGCAACTCTCTTTGTCGTCATCATCCTTCTCTCATCGTCATTCTACTCCACCTCATTGTAAGAAATCCAGGCATCGTCATACCATCTGTCCTCCTTGTCAACGCTCTCCCTCTCCCATTAACCCACAAAACATTCTCTTTACCTCGGAGTTCGTTGAGGACAACACTGGATTACCCTCTGCCATAGACTTTTAGTCTTCGTGGGTACTTCGACAGTACGAAGGGGGTAATGTTACAATTCTTTTCTTCTCCTTCCTCCTATGGACCTTTCTTTCATTCCCTTCAGTTCTTCCTCTTCTTGTCAACAATCACGACTTTCTCTTGAGGCTATCAACACTTTCTTCAGGTGATAACTCATATCTTCATCTCTCAGGCTTACTTCTTTCCCTGAGTAGTATCTTGAACTGTCGTCTCGTCCTCTCACCTTTCTCTTTTCAATGACTTCCTCATGTTGTCATTTCCTTTCCAAGGTAGATGACTTGACTCTACAGTTCCTTCTTTTATCCTGGCTTATTCTTGCTCTCTCATTGGACGATTAGCTCCACAGCTGTCTCTCTCACGACAGCAATATTTCCCCTTGTTCCATAACATTCTATAGCTTTCCATTCTCCCACAATTAGAACACTTATATACCTGATCGCCTGTACAATAGTTCCTCACTCTGAATCTACGCACTTGGTGCTAGCCCTTCTCTGTCCTCGAGCAATTCTCGAGTCCTCTGAGC
>JBBPUG010000776.1:0-15822 GCA_038094535.1 Tubosaeta aff. alveolata | reverse complement strand
ACGGGATTACAACACAATTTAATGGCATTACAAGTGATTTTGATGACATTATGAGTGGATTTTGATGATTTTTTGTGGGAATTTACTTCTAAATACAGAATTTTTTGCATTGCAAGCCATTGTAATGTGGGGCAATTTTATGATTATGCATTGTAATTAATTATCATTGGGTCTCAGGTTTTTCCAACAATTGACCAGCCGGTATGAAGTTTCCCACTGCACTATGCTAGTGCGGTATCCAGGCAGTGTTATATTGGATTCCTGCAGACCTGATACGCCATTGAATTGCTACTGGTGCCACAGTTGGCACACCCAAGTCCAACCACCTACTGCTGTTGGCATTTTGCGCAACAATCGACATTTCGCATGGCGACGGACCCCAGTCGTATGTTCGAGACTTTCCCCTGTCATGTCACCCCGCGCGAGACACACCCCGACACACGCAGAACTGCTGCGCGAACTGCGCGACAGTCGCACGGCACAACGAGAAATCAGATTAGAACATTCTGCATGTGTCGCCGACTCTGGTACATACGTGGAAGAGAATGCGGCGTAAGGGTTGGGCGAAAATCCTGTGTATGGGACAAGATAAGTTTCACTGCCGTTACAGATCCTAACAGTACGTTGAGGCCCAATACAGTGGGACGCACGTCCGTTCGCGATGTCGTGCTGACCTTGGCAGGAGTCGGCGTTTTGGTGGTGCGAGCGCCAACGGGCTTGGCGCGGAGCGAGACTGGTCGGTGGGGTGTTAGAACGACGATGACGTGCTGCCATGACACTATTCGGTGTGTGGAGGACCTGCGGAGCGAACAGAGTCTGGGAAGTTATCGATTTGAGAACGTGGCGTTTCACTTGTTACGCAAACGGTGCGTGATCGGGCAACGTATTTTTAAGGACTTGCAGTCACTGCCAACTGACCCTGCTTGCAAAGGGTTCCTCGGTATACACGAGCGACGCCGACGACATGGTATCACAGCGAGAGTATCGTGCACACTGCCCAAGTCCTTCGTATTTTCGTGAGCGGACTGCGATGACCTTAGGCATGCTCGAGGAAGCGGAGACCACGACGAAAACTGCGTAAATCGGTGACGAAACTTGACATTGACGATGGATCGCTGACGCGTGCATGACAGTGAATTTGCATTTGGGGTTGATTTCACTTTGTCATCCGCCGCGGTTCTCAATTCAAACCAGAGTCTTTTATGTTTCGCATCGCCAAGCCGGAGAGCTTTGTCCTTCTCTCCCCCGAGTAAACAAATCTTAGAGTCTTCAGTGGGGTGTCAGAACAACAACGACGTGCTGCCATGACACTATTCGGTGTGTGGAGGACCATGCGGAGCGAGCAGTCTCAGAAGCTATTGATTTGAGAACGTGGCATTTCATGTTGATAGTAAATGGTACGTGGTTGGGCATGCTGGCTGGGTTGTGACTGGCTCGAGTGCTCGCAAAGGTGCCTAACGGCACGGCAATCAGAATTTTTATTTTATGACTTTTCAATGCTTTCCCGTGCTTGTGGACGACAGCCGGAAAAGCTCAATAAAAAAAGTAAAGAAAAAGTATCGAAAAGGTACTAAAAGCATACGATTCATATAAATGACAAAACTAAGAAAGACAACGATGCGATCAGCCAAACCTCCCTCGGAAGCCGTGATGGAATGGGCAGAAGAGGATTTCGAAGAGGCGGACACACTGTGATCTGCAGTGCATTTCCAGTGGGCAGGAGTGGATTTTTGACCTGGCGAGAACAGATAGATGCCTCCTGCGCGTCGTCCTGGTGAGTATATACGCACATTGTACTGATTAAAGAATGCATGTTCTGCCGTCGTTGTACAGGGTCCTCGGACGTTGAACGAGAATCGCTGAGAATTGGTCTGTTGGTGTCGAATTTGTGTGATGATATCTGTTCTGGACACAACAGACCAAGTATGGCCACAGACCGACAGATTGTTTTCTGCGCAGAACTTTAATTGGGTAGATACTCATTCGGACCGAAAAAACACCAAAGGAACGAAATGAGCCACAAACGACTTCGAATTGTAGACGGAGTACAAGAATAGTAACGAGTGGCTTTTAGTTGATATTCGCGTATGTGTAGGCAGTCTTGGCAAAGCCCACCCGTTTGTGCCGGGTGTCGTACAAGCTATAGAAGCGTTCCCTGAAGAGTGGGAGCCATCAGCGGCAGTCCCAGATCGAAAAGAGGGTGAACACACAGGAAGCAATACCCGATAGAAGAGTCAATGGTATACCCAGGAATGGGAATTAACTCGGAGACGACGAGGTAGATCCCACTCTCGTTACCCCAATGGCAGTATTGAGCGAGCGAGGCCAGATTTGGACATTGGGTGCGAGATCGTAGCACCCACCTCCGATACGGAATGTCAATGGCTTCAGGTTAGCATACTGGGTAGCATCGATGGACAGAAGACCGGTAGAATTGTCCATGACTGCACCCGTTGCTTTCTGATATTTCTGGAATGCTTCTGTGGACAAGAGGTCACTGTGAGGTCCATCCGTCCACAAGGCCACTGACCCCTTTCGAGTAGAATGAGGGTAGTACCAGTGTCGACGGTGCCAGCAGCATTTGACAAGATAGTTTCCTCGCCATAGGAGACCGAGGTTGACACCCCAGTACCGCGATGCAGGGTATGTCTTCGTGAGCGGAGCGTACTCGATAGAGTCGAGAATGACCCTTTCGTCGTGCATCAGTCGAGCAGCTGAAATGAACGCTTGAGCGGCCAAGAGTTTGACAGCTTACGGTACGGATCTCAGCCTTCTGATTGGTGGAAATACAGAGAACATTACAACTTGTACTCTACATTTGGAAACAAATGAAGGCGAAACCTGACTTAGTCCATATTTGGAGTGACTGAGTCACTACTGAGTCGCTCCTTGAGCACTTTGGTTTTACTGATGCTGACCTCCAAAGGTGAGTTCCCCAGTGCTGCTCGGCGCAGAGGCCGGAACGAAGTAAATGCCAAGTACTTCTTTTGAAATCGCTCCCTGTGCGTAAAGGGTGTCCATCACCGTAGGAACCTCAGTGGTGTTTTGCAGCCTGTTTTTGGTTAGGTCGGTGGGCCCAACCCCAAGGAAGCCATCAACACCTTGAAAATCGGTTCCTATGGTCCAGTTAGCCACACCGATGAGTTGTTTTTTAGCTGCCAAATCGGTGGAGAATGTAAGGGTATCGAGGTATGCCTCTCGAGACTTGACTATCACTGGCGTAATGTATACTCTGTAGTCATCATTAGATTGACGCAAAGGACGCTCGCACAAAGTTTTTCCCAGTGTCCATGCTTGTATCCGTCCGGACGTATGGCCTACTTATGTTCGCGCCAATCCATGTCACGGAGCTTCCGATATCAATCGAAAGCGTGTCTAGAATCAATCAGTACGTGAATTGGAAGCAACGTACACACACACAATAGGCTGGGGGTGTCCCAACCCCAATCGACGTGGCATAGTAAAACACGGCATTGGTGGCGCTGATAGACGTGTCCCTGTGTTTCCCGGCCATGGCGCTGACACGTTTACGATCCACCGAAGCAATGGTTTGGCGGTTAATCGAGTCCAAGTTTATCTTCGTTTCAAAGCTAAGAGTGCTTTTACCCTGGTTGCGAGGGATCTGGAAACCCGCACGAGCCGCATCCACGGCGGAGAATGCGATGAGCAAGAAAGAAACGAGCGCTTTCGAGAGCAACATGACGGCTGTATAGTGACCTATAACTCGATGCTGGACTCATGTTGGAGGTGATTGGGACGTCCGAAATCCCTGCAGAAAAGTACTCACCGGAATCAAATCCAAGTAATTCTGCCTTCCCATTGCGCTGGGTTAGTTATATATGCAAACACAAACCGTTTTCGACTTCATCGGGTGCTGTTCCAGGTTTTATTGTTGCTATGAGAGATAAATCTACGAAGAATAATAGAACCTGAAACAACCAACATACCCTCGGAGTCTTGCCTGATAATCCAGAGTACTGACTTCAGTGATAACGCTCGGCGTGTGCAAATTTCATGCATCACGATCTGTTACGATTTACCCGATCATTCACGAAGGTTTCGTCAGTTTGAATCAGATGGTAGTGAGTGGGATGTTGATGTCCAGGGTGAACGTTTACCTATTCGAGGAGTCGCGCACTGCTGAGAGACTCGCATGAGTGCGAGTATCCATGCAGTGTTTTATACCTGTGGACTTGGCTGATATCATAGGGGTGTCGACAATCACTTCTGCAAGGTGCCGCCAGGTGCATGAACACCCAGGAACATCCCTTCAGTGTCGGACCGCAGATCTGCATGTGGCACCCACTACGGTGCCGTATAAGGGCCCGGGGATGGGCAACTCAGGGTTCAACTCACCACCAATTTCTGCGACGAGTGTCGAACAAGTGAGGCTTTAAAACTGAAACTTGTTGGAAATGAGACGGAGAGCGAGTCAGCGACAGAAAGAACGAGGAATTGGACTTCTTGAAACTAAAATATTTTATGTAATAAACGTCAATTTTTGCTGAAAGTCAACTTCATGTCCTTCGTTCCACCGTCCCTTCGGGATGCTCTCAACCTTCCTTCAACAAAGGTCCCTGTCTCTGCCACGGCGTTCGCGTCGTACGTCTTCCCCCCAGTGCTTTCCAGTATCATAATGGCGGTATTGGCTATCCGAATGCCCCAAACGCGCCGTTTTCGAATTGCACTATGGCCACTTGTTGCACTGCTGGCGTTCCGCGCGACCGTCGTGTTGGACGTGTCACTCGGCGACCCCGATCGAGCCTCCTTCAACGTTTATCTTATGGTGTGTTTCTTTGAACACGAAAAGTTACACGAGGCTTACGCGGCTTTCTTCTGAGTTTTATATGTTGTCCATCGCTGCCCGTACCTTTTGCTGGACATGGGAGAAGGAACCGCTTGTGCGGTATCACCGTCTAGCGAATACTCCGTCGACCATTATGGATGCCCTTGACCTACTCACAAACTTTCGCGGCCATGGCTGGAACTGGTCCCATGGATTATACGTTCCGCGCGAAACACGTCCGACCAATCGCATTGCATTTGGGTTCTATACACTCTTTTCAGCAGTTGTACATGCCTTGATGTGTTGTCTCCTGGGACATGCGCTCAGAACCTTCGTCACGAGCACTGGATCCAACCCCAGCCAACTTTCTATTTTTGACGACACCCTCCCCTTGTTTGTGCGGCACCTCCGAGCTAGTATCATTACGGTCTTGGTTGGATTCACAGCCTACAGTGCCTTGCAGTTGTATTACGACCTGCTCACCGTACCTTGCGTTCTCGTCCTTGGTCAAGACCCTGTGCAATGGCCCCCTGTATTCGACCGCCCATGGCTGGCCACATCGTTATGTGACTTTTGGGGTCGCAGATGGCATCAACTCTTTCGCCAAATCTTCCTCTTAGGATCTTATCCATTAGGCACTCTCTTTGGCCGCCCTGGCGGGATTATTGGAACATTCCTTGCGTCCGCGCTTTGCCACCACATAATGATGATTACGTTCGGTGGTTCCGAAGGTTGGAGGATGTTTATTTCCTTCGGTATGATGGGTCCGGGGGTCCTAGCTGAGCGGTCATTTTACAAGGTAACGGGTAGGAAGGTGAGTGGGACAGTAGGGTGGGTTTGGACGATGTCATGGCTTCTCCTGTTGGGTAGTGTGATGGCAGAAGGGTTCTTGAAAGGTGGAATGTTTGCGTTCTCTGGTGCGGTCCCCGGTCTAGCGCCAGTTCAGCTGTTGATAGAGAACTTGGTGGTGGGCTTCGATGCTTGGTTGCATACCATATAGGCGGATTAGAGGATACCACATGTTGTCCGTATTGGAACTGTCAGAGCGACCACACACTACTTCATGTACTAGAGGCTATTGCAATTCTGAATCATCCGATACTTGTCACCACGGCCAGTGACTCCGTAATTTGCTGGCCATTCTCGCTCGACACACGGCTAAGTATACCCCGTCATAACTCGCATGCCCCCGAAATCAACCAGCAATGATTCTAGGCTGTGTATCTCGCCATAATTTAAAGCCACGACGAATGGTGTCGAACATAGCTGAAGTCATGCTGCGAAATCCATACTACTGAGTACTCCATCGAAGTCCAAGTCGAAATCGCAGCCAAAAATCCGCCCAAACCCACTACCGAAATCAACACTGAAGTACGTACCTTATTGATGTGATGAAACGAATGAAATCGAGAAGTTGATTCAACAAATCAGCAGCCTGCCATGCCGTGACCGAAGAGAAAGACAACGCACGGTGACATGAACCAACAAGGGGGAGTGTAGTAGCAATACAATCAAACTCAAGACATATCCAGCAATAAAAAGGGGCGTGTGTTGACGTTGAATCATGCCGAGATATGACGATCTCAAGGGAAACCTGAAATATTATACGACGTCAATGCTCTTGCTTGTAAGAGGAATGGGAAACCTACATTGAACGAAGAACTCAGATCCCAATGTGCACAAACACGATCCGCTTCTCTAGTGATACCTCACCGGCAGTCTCGATTACCGCAGTATTCAGCGCCGCGGCCGCATGCTCGAAATTAATGTTCGGGTGCTTGAACATTTCCCTGTAGAACCGAGTGACTACCCTGTGCACAACCGCATCGTCTACCTCCCACAGCGCTCCAATCACCCCGCTGAACCCTGCAAGCTGCATCCCCGTCGCTAGATTGAGCACTCTGCCAGGCATAGACGCGTCTCCCTTGGCCGTATGGCACGCAGACAGGAATGCAAATTCTGAGTTCGTGTAGCGCTCCTGGATGATCCGCATCAGGGTGAGCTTGCCGTCCTCCATCACCAACCCCGAGTCGAGGGGTTTTTCGGCGTGGTGCACACTATGGCAGGCAACATGCACCCAGCGGTGGTCTCTGAAGGCTTGCACGGCGCCTTCGATAGACGCTGCAACACCGGCGACGGTCTCGAATCTGACGTTTGCGGGCATGGTCGTCTCGTCACGAATCTTCTGGATCTCATGTTCTACCTCTGGGAGCTCACACAGCCCCGTGTCCGTGCTCGGGTGCGCCTGACCAACCGTCGCAAACGATACCAGCTGTGTTCCGGAGGGGTCGTGCGCTTTCCTCTGAGACCGAAGACGATCACGTGCACGAAGGAGAGCCGAAAGAGAGGGCGCGTAGGATGAGACGTAGATATCCATGAGATTTTTTTGCCCCTCCCTATGCGGGCCTGCAGCGTGGAGCGGGAGGGAGGTGAACTCCGACGTTGGGCACCACCAGATGCGCGAGCCTGGAGGGAGTTGAACATCGATTTGCAGCACATAGACAATTCGTTCCACCACGGATGACCACAACTCCCGTAAGACATTCTTCAGGTAAAACTCCCTGCATAGTCCGTATGCACGCGAGTCTTGTGTCAAATCCGATAATTGGATGCATAGTTGGACGACATCATTGAGGGAGCAACAGAGGGGCACGCGAACAAGCGCGTGAGTACGGAGCACAATAAGGGCATCGCAGCCATCATTGCTTGCGTTCACGATGATGACTGGTCCACCTTCCGCGGCTCGTCGAAGGTCATCAAAACACGGAGGCAAAAAGAATCGTGAGAACCCAAGATAGAGATGTGGTGTAGAGTCACTGAGAATAGGTGAAAATGTTTGGATGAACTTAAATGCTTCTGATGATAAAACGCTAATCGAGTCATGATCCTGATATAATCTCTGGTCAACGTTATCCATTTATCCACAGCTTAACATCTTACCTTGGCCCAGGTCCGTAGAATGGTGCAGGTCTCTAGGGCAGGGAGAATAGGTGAACGTGGGGAGGAAAGACACAGAAGACTAATGGCTTCAATCCAGGAGAGGAAGAAATTCTTGAAAAAAAACGTGATCTCGTCCAGCAATGCTGAGGTACAATGGACATGCTGTAGATGGTGCATCCAGTATCGACACGAGTAAGATAGATAGGGCGGAATGATATTGTTCACTTGATGCTCCAGATGTGGAACATTAACATTGCGGAGTCGGAAGTCTTTCAGGTCATACATGCCAATTTCGAGCATGTTGCGCGTGCGAGCAAACAATTTTTGCCCAAGAGAGAGGGAATCCTTTGGTAGGATAACAACATGGTAACTGTGACTACGGTTTGAGTCCAACAAGAAGTCGCGGAACGATGAATGGAGCGGGCGAATCGGTCTGTTCTCGTCAAGTACTCCATCCAACAATGATCCCAGGGGCTTCAGAACCTCGCGGACTTCCATGCTATCGCCAAACAGGGCTTCAAGCGACGCCAGCGACAACGGTTCGTAGAGCGAGAGTATGATTCCCATCACTGTATTATATCGCCGGCGAGCTTCCGTCAATGTGAAGTCTCGTTCGAGAACGGTTTTCAAGACAGTCCGATAGACGCTGTCAAGCGGGTGGACAGACTCATCGTCGCTACCCTTGACGAGTAACTCAAGCCGCTCGCGAGGCTTCAGCGCAGCAGCCCCTTTTCCCTGAATGAAGTCGCGTGCGGCCCTCGCCCACTGGAACAAATGATGGGAATGGTAGACGAGGATGCGACACCACTCCCTGTTTGGCCAAGATGATTCGAGTTCGGAAATCTCTGCAAGGGAATGATAAATAAATTTCTCGATGTCTCCGTCGACGGTCTGTTCAGGGATGTCGCCCATTTGTTTATGAACGAGTTGTGGGTTAGACGGAAACGAGGAGACTACATCTCGTTCTGGCCGAGATGTAATAAGGAAGCGGAGACCCGTGGGTAGGGTACTCTTGGTAAACTGCTCAGAAATAACTTTCAGAAGTTGCTCCCGACCAGCCATATCACTACTTTCGTCGAGAGCATCGACGACAATGACCAATGGTCTGAGAACAAGATGCTTGCTAGGTTCGATGATAAGGTGTTTGAACTGATCGGCGGGCGACATCGACCGGCGAATAGCCTGTTTTCCCTTCACGATCTCCCAGAGAGCAGACTTGTACTGAGGATCACGGTCGGAGAGGTCTCGGGCAATGGTACTAAAGAGGTTCGCTGGATTCCGCCTTGCAATATGATCCCTGGAGAAGAAGAACGAAGAGCCTAGCTTCTTCTGTTCTTCGTATAGTTGAGCAATGGAGTTGGCAACCGCAGACTTTCCTGATCCAGCCACGCCGGTGAGGAGGTACACACGCGGAGCATCCTCAGCGGGATTATCGAGAACGGCACAGATCTCGGAGATCAGGGAGGCGCGAGTCCCTGGAAGACAACCTTCCTCCTCTACATGCCTAGCACCCAGCGCATATGGTATATCGTCCAAGTCAACGCGTTCTGCTGTATTGCACGGCGTAAACACCTAATCGTGATCAAAGAGGTGGGCTTACCAGCGTGTTCCACGATATTCTTCATACCAACAACGGTAACCCCGGTTTGCAGGGTAAGTCGCTCCAAAAATTCAGTCTTGAGTCCCCGCAGGGTATTCTCATGATCGGTAATCTTGGCATCGATGTCAGAGATCGTGTATTTACCCGCCCTGATCCCTGAGTGTACAATTGGCAGAGTTCGAACAAAGTTGATAACGACTCACAAAAGCTCTTTTGTTGAGCATATTCAACAATGAACTCGGCGCAGAGGTGGACTTGCTGACTCAAACGCGTGATGATCTCCAGACACGCCGTAATTTTCTTCAATGGCTCGGCGTCCTCGACAAATGACAAGACTTCACCCATCATACGTGCTAAGCGATGAATCTGATCATCGCGATTCTTCTGGCCGATGAGTACCTAAATGGACGACCACGTGTGATAAGTGATAATGTAAAGTAACAGATGGCACACAGACCTGCGTCACGCTTGAAATGACGGACCAGGCCAGAGTCGTGTACGGGTGCACCTATGTCACATTTAGAGAACGGAAAATCAAGTCAATAAATAGTAAATACCGCGGCAACATCTGCTACGATCTTGTTGAATAGGTCTAACCTGTGCAGTAAAACGCCCCAAGTTGTTTGGAGGGTCTGTAATTCGGTGGCGATGGATGTGCCAGTACCGGCCATCGCAATGGATTGGTCAATTGTGTTAGGAACGTGGTGGAGAGACTCAAGGACAACCCTCGCGTCAGCAACAGCCTGAGGGGTGGGGTCGGGTGACTCAGGCGCCTCGGTAGTCTCGAGGGCAGCGACATTGGGACCTTCGTGCGACTCGGCAGTGAAGGAAAACCTGATGGTGATCCCTGAACCTGAATCACGGACGCCAAGCGTCTCCTCGAGAACTAGGTCCACAGATCGCATCAATAGAATATCCCCTGCAAATTATCTCATACCTCCATTCTTCGATTTTCGCAATAGCTTTCCGACGGTGCTACCGAGGGTCACGATCACCTTGTCGTTGCCGATGTGGTGCTTCTGGTAAATGTCGACGATAAGGACGGCATGGTCATCTCCGTCACTGAGTGACGATACTCAGTTTTCCCGCACAGAAAGAGGTTCATGTACCCACAACGACCAATTGCCATCCAAGGTTATAGAACTCTCTATCTCTTTTGCTTCCTTTGTCCTCCACGAAGAATTTGAATCACCTACGCGAAATTTGACGTAGTATTGCCTCGCAAACCCCCGTCTAGGCCTTGCTTGAGTAAGAAGTTGGATGTCTAAAAGATCAAAGGGCAAATTGAAAAGCATAGGGTTGCGATCCCACCTTTGACAGTGATCGTTTTTGCTCTAGACGTCTTATTCAGCACATTCCTAGTGGATTACTTAAACACATGCATGATTGGGTCCAGGCTTTGAGTTGAACTACCAATGTCCATGGTAGGATGAGAGTCGAACAACTACCAACATGCGGCTGCAACGCGGCCGAAGATGTGGGGTGTTTGTCACCCGATCGGGGCGGATGCCCGTGGAGGAGATTGCGGACAGGACTTGTCCAAAGCAGTCGAGATAGGTGAGTTCTATCAGCTTGAGTTGAAATGGGAGCTGACGCCGATATCGACTAGCCTCGACCTGCTAGCATCACAAAGAATACCCTCACTGGAGCGGCGTCTGCAGGCAGTACGATGAAACGCCTCATTGAGTGCGTCTCACTAGAGTTAGAATTGTGCGACACTCCGGGCACAGAACCCAAAACATGCGCATACATTCACACAGCAGTTTGATCTCGCTAGCGCACGATGATTGCAGACCTGGTAGAGTTCGAGGAACGTCGAAGGTAGTACAATAAATGACCACATGGGTTCCAGGGGTCGCTCACAATTTTCCAGAGGGTTGTCGGACTGGTCGACAGCACGATGTTGTGAACGACCTACTTATGATGGGTCCGGGGGCCGGTCTAGTGCCAGTTCGGCTGTTGATAGAGAACTTGGTGATGGGCCTCGATATTTGGTTGCATACCATGTAGGGATTAGACGATACTGCATGTTGCCCACATTGGAACTGTCAGAACGACCAGAGAGGCTACCAGAGTTCCGAATCATCCAATACCAGAGGTCAGTGACTAATTTAGTCTTACACTAAGACGTCCGGCCGGGGCCCATTCCCGCTGTACAGTAAGTAGTTCGAGTAAACGCCCTAAGCGAACATGGGCATTCAGTAAGTAACGAAACTGCTGTTGGTTGACCAGCTTTTTCTTCCTACTCGGACGCAGCGATAGCCAACCGCCCCGAGTACGGCCAGGTACAGCCTTTGTCGGTATTCAAGGTGGATTTCTTGTTCAGGGTTGAAAGCGCTCTCGATCATTTTCCTCGCCATGTCGTCCTGGCGCTATATTCTTGGTGTTCCATCCGGACAAGTCCCCATTAGCCTCACCACATTCGCATCCCATGTCATCCCTCTCGCAATTTCTTACATTGCAATGGCAATGTTGGCAATCACCTCCCAGACGCGCGTATTCCGAGTAGCTCTGTGGCCCGTCGTCACGCTGTTGGCAATCCGCGTGTCTTTTGTAGATTGGTCCCGTGGAATACCCGAGCTGAAATTCATCAACGGCGAGCTCATAGTGCGTGCTTTTTGATATCGAAGCTCAGAAGCAGCTTGAACACCCTTTTTGTCAGCGCTTTGTCATGTGTATTCCCGCCCACGCGCTATCCTGGACATTTGCAAAGAAGCCGCTCGTGCGGCACCTCCGTCCTGCAAATAGCTCTCCGTCAACCATCATGGACGCACTGGACCTCGTGACGAACCTTCGTGGTGTGGGCTGGGACTGGTCTCCCGGACTGTATATCCCACGCGAAACGCGTCCGACGCATCGTCTAGCATTTGCACTCTATGCACTCGTGTCTGCAATCACGAAAATCATGGCTGTGAATGGCATCATCCAGGCGATCCAAGTCTTCTCTTATACGCAACATACCATATTTGACGCGTCCCTTCCCTTTCTTGTGCGCTACCTTCGGTCGAGTCTCATCACAGTCCTGGCCGGCTTCGTGGCCTATTGCGGCCTACTAATGACGTACCACTTTTTCACCGTATTCGGCGTCCTGCTCTTTGGTCAAGACCCTGCTCAATGGCCCCCTGGCCTTGAATACCCATGGTGCGCCACCTCCCTCACCGAGTTCTGGGGCCGCAGCTGGCAACAGTGGTTCCGACACACCTTCATCGTGTGCGCGTATCCGCTTTCCGTTGTCTTTGGTCCTGCGGGCAAGATTACCGGCGCGTTTCTGGCATCGGGGCTGGCGCACCATTTTATGCTCCTCCCGTGGGATAAGAACACGGAATTGTGGCGGATGCTGGTCGGGTTTGGCATGATGGCCCCTGGCATGTTGGCAGAGCGCGCGTTTTACAAAGTCACTGGACGCAAGGTGGGTGGAATAGTGGGGTGGGTCTGGATGGTGTCGTGGCTTGTGATGTGGTATAGTTTTGTCGTGGAAGGGTTCGTAAAAGCCAGGATGTACGCACTGCCCTCTGAATCGCAGGGGTGGGAATGGGTAGAAAACTTGGTGAACGGTTTTGATGCCTGGTTGCATACTATTCACACAGGTTGATTAGAAAGTCGATCATGGATGCAATGTTATGTCAAGTTGTACTAGACATGTTTGCACGGTGTCGGTGTGCCCACAGAGAGGGTGTTGAGAAGGCCTGAAAAAGATCTATCCGGGCTGTGAGATGAAGGCCTAGGCTCAACGACCACTCAAATATTCTCTCGCTGAATTCTAGGATCGCAGCGACGTACCTTTATCATATGACCTATCCGCTTGCCTTGATCACACAGGCAAGATTATTGGGGTCGGCACACCATTCGTACTGATTTTAGGTGTGACATGGCGTCGTCGTCGAGGGGTAAGACAAGGCTAACTTGTGGGGGTGGGTGGAGAACTCGATCAAGGGTTTCGATGCCTGGTGTAAGTTAATTAGTACATCATTAAGCTCCGCAGAGACGTCGATCTGTGGTACGGGCACTTGGCATGAACAAGAGAATATAACGGGAAGACGATCCGTGGACCTACTGCTTCATTTGATCGCCGCGCCGCATATATTAGGGGTAATCACGACCAGTCGACGATAGAAACCACTGTGCGAGATAAATGACAAACGAGGGTTAACGCACCACTGAGTCTGCGGAACAATAAGAATTAGAGAAACGGATGTGACCTGAAACTCTTGAGCAATACGCGGACCGTTACACGTGGTCCTGTCAGTCTTTGCATGTCTACGCACAGCCACTTCCGACGGTCTTAAGTATAACTCATGCCAGCCTCCAGTTTGAGATCTGAACCACCGTATTCTGAAGGACATGTCGTCCTTCCTAAGCTCTGTTGGTATTCCGTCGACACAAGTTCCCCTCAACCTTGCAACATTCGCATCCCATGTCCTCCCCCTCGCAATTTGCTACACCGCCATGGCAGCGTTAGCAATCACACCGCAGACGCGCGTATTTCGAGTCGCATTATGGCCTGTCGTCACGCTGTTGGCAGTCCGTGTGGCATTCGTAGATTGGTCCCTCGGCAGGTCCGAGCTGGTATTCGTGAACGGCGAACTCATGGCAAGTGTCTCTCAACGCGGAAAAATCTCTCTTAAAATTACTTTATTCCAGCGTTATACAATGTGTATTCCTGTCCATGCACTTTCCTGGATGCTTGCGGAAAAGCCACTAGTGCGACACCTTCGTCCCGTGAATAGTTCACCCTCGATCATCATGGATGCCCTTGATCTTGTTACGAACCTCCGTGGGATCGGCTGGGACTGGTCTCAGGGGTTGTACGTTCCACGCAACACACATCCGATCGGCAGGATACGATTCGCGCTCCGTGCCCTCCTATTGGGAGTTTGCAATTTCATGCTATGCGGCTTCATCCACTCGATAGTCTCGACATTGACTACGGGTCCTCGAGGGCTTACCATATTCGACGGGTCCCTTCCCTTGCTTGTGCGATACCTCCGATCAAGCATCATCACGATCTTGGCCGCCTTCGTGGGCTATAACGGCCTTCAAATGTCTTACCGCCTGTTCGTCGTGCTCGGTGTCCTTGTCTTCGGTCAAGATCCTGCTCAATGGCCACCTGGGCTTGAAGCGCCATGGCGTTCTACGTCGCTGACAGAATTTTGGGGACGCAGGTGGCATCAGTGGTTCCGCCACAGCTTCGTCGTATGCGCGTACCCCTTCGCCGTCGTTCTCGGTCGTCCGGGCAGAATTATTGGGGCGTTCCTCGCGTCAGGGCTCGCCCACCACCTCATGGTGGTCCCACACAACAGACATTCGGAGATGTGGAGAATGTTTGTCGGATTTGGCATGATGGCTCCTGGAGTGCTCGCCGAGCGAGTGTTCTACAAGATGACGGGCAGGAAGGTGGGTGGGGTTATCGGGTATGTCTGGACAGTGTCGTGGCTTGTTATGTGGTATGGCATCGTCGTGGAGGGGTTTGTAAAGGGTGGTATGTATTCACTACCGAGTGAACCATCGACGTTGGTCGCGGACTGGGTCAAGAATTTCGATGCTTGGCTGCACACTATTTAGAGTACTGTAGACTTACCACTGCCACAATATTGCCTTTGTACCTTTTGATGACGCTGGGTGTCCTCAAAATCGATCACATACCCGCAGGACGACCCAGACACCCCGCGTACCTGACATTCGTACATATGGCGCGTCTTCCACCGGCGAAGGGCTGTGTCCATGTCCACCAAGTCTATCCGTAGACGACGGTGAGCGCTCTAGTTCATATCAAACACTTTAGTCAACACCCCAGACTCACGTTGGCCTGCACTGAGAAGGCCTCAGTGTATCGCAGAGAATCCTGGTAAGGGCTCTCATCCGTCGCACTTCGCCTCGGATCAGATATGATTTGCGGACAGTTGTATTTGTTATATTCATGGATACACTGAGTAAAATACCTCGGTATGGTTACTGCAATCCCAAGAATACACAGTATTATGGACACAGGGGGAATAGCACGCTGCCTATGGATCAATCCAGAGTCGCCGTCTGTTTTGATTTAACACAGATGAATACAACATCCTTGTTTACTTCTTGTGCACGCCAATCACCGAGTCAGGTGCATATCTCGGGATGACCTGCCAAACGGTGAATAATTGGGCGTGGGATAGGCCGTTTGATACGTACCTTGAGGTCGTGAAGCATATTGAATTCTTCCGTGGCATCACGTCCAGCGTACAATAGGATCGCCTTCTCTCCTCCTGGATGGTCAGGCAAGAAAGACGTGACATCAAGAACCTGCCCATTCACGATAACCCAAACGTCATCTTTCTTGTTATGCTTGGACACCTCCGCGGTCGTAAACTCCTTGGCTGCTGATGATAGTGCGACGACGACGCTTGGCGATGTGACGGGAGTGGTTTGCGTAGCAGAAGGCTGAGGTGCGAGCTGCCCTGCAAGAGCACCGAGGCGACCGCCTGCCTTTTCGATGACGGCACTCGTCGTTCGTAGGAGG